>VUQS01075671.1:0-13824 GCA_015108495.1 Heterochromis multidens
CTGTCTCCGAGGTCTACAGACAATTCCTTGGACTTCATGGCTTGGTTTGTGCTCTGACATGCACCGTCAACTATGGGACCTTATATAGACAGGTGTGTGCCTTTCCAAATCATGTCCAATCAACTGAATTTACCACAGGTGGACTCCAATCAAGTTGTAGAAACATCTGACAGATGATTAGTGGAAACAGGATGCACCTGAGCTTAATTTTGAGTGTCATGGCAAAGGCTGTGAATATTCTTGTTATATTTTTGTTTTTTATTTTTAATAAATTTGTGAGACTTTCAAGCAAACTTTTTTCACTTTGTCATTGTGGTGTATTGTGTGTAGAATTTTGAGGTGAAACATGAATTTAATCCATTTTGGAATAAGGCTGTAACATGACAAAATGTGGAACAAGTGAAGCGCTGTGAATACTTTCTGGTTGCACTGTAGGTCTCCCTACATTCTAGCAAAGTGACATAAGAAAGTGCGACAAAGTGTGGATTCAAAAGAGAGCTAAGAGGTTATCATATAAAAAAAGATGAATATATAAACTGGCAGGACATTTTATAGGGTACACCTGTTCAACTGATTGTCAATGCAGTGTAGACATGCTCAAGATGACCTGCTGAAGCTCAAACTGAGCAACCGAATGAAGAAGAAAGGGGATTTAGGTGAGTTTGAAAGTTGCATGGTTGTTGGCGTCAGACGGGTATTTCAGAAACTCCTGACCTACTGGGATTTTCCCACGCAACCATCTCTTGGGCTTACAGAGTACTGTCCAAAAAAGAGAAAACATCCAGTGTTCAGTAGGATAGGAAGGCAAGTGAAACTCAAATAACCACTCATGACAACCAAGGTATGCAGAAGAACATCTCTGAACACACAACACGTCAATCCTTGAAGCAGATGGGCTACAGCAGCAGAAGGCCACACCGGGTGCCACTCCTGTCAGCTAAGAACAGGAAACTGAGGCTACAATTTGCTCACCAAAATTGGACAATAGAAGATCGTACAAATGCTGCCTGGTCTGACATTTGGATGGTATTGTCAAAATTTGATGTACACATCATGAAAGCCTGGATTCATCATGCCTTGTATCGAAGGTTCAGGCTGCTGGTGATGATGCAGTTTTCTTGGCACACTTTAGGCCCCTTAGTACCAATTGAGCATTGTTTAAACACTACAGTCTACCTGAGTATTGTTGATGACCATGTCCATCCCTTTATGGCCACAGTGCATCCTTCTTCTGATGGCTGCTTCCAGCAGGATCGTGTGCCATGTCACAAAGGTTATATCATCTCAAACTGGTTTCTTGAACATGACAATGAGTTAATTATACTCAAAAGGCCTCCACAGTCACCAGATCTCAATCCAATACAGTAGAGCACCTTTGGGATGTGGTGGAATGGCAGATTTACATCATGGATGTGCAGCTGATAAATCTGCAGGAACTGTGTGATGCTATCATGTCAATATGGACCAAAATCTCTGACAAATGTTTCCAACACTTTGTTGAATCTATGCCACGAAGAATTAAGGCAGTTCTGAAGTTAAAAAAGGGCTCCAACCTGGTACTAAGTGTACAAGGTGTAGAGTAGCCAGTGAATGTAAATATAAATAAAACTGAATTGAACTGAATAGAATATCCCAAGTGTTATAAAGTCAATGCTCACATTTCATGAATTACAGCTAATGATCTGTCTATGAGAGTAAAAAAAAATCTGCCATTACATTATTTCATCCATGAAGTCTCAGTGGAGAACTAAAGCTATATTTCGGTCTACACTGTAAATAAACTGTACTCCCTACTCAGGGAATGTGGATTAAGGGAACTTTGTTCTACAAAACTGCTCCATTCGGAGTACCCTGCAGCATCAACAAGATCACTGCCACTTATTGCATGTTGCTGCTGATATTGCAATTTTAGACTTGCCTACTAAAATAAAATATAGAAAATAGAATATATACTGAAACCAAAGCTCAAAGCATTGTAAAGTGTATACTAATGAAATGGATGTAACTCAGTGGTTGTCAAGCTTTTCTAGTGTGGCTCACTTCACAAGCAGAAAATACTATAGTTCATCCCTCACACCCCCAAGGTGCCACCTCATTTGTGTTGCAAATCTGTGAACAAATAAGGAAACAAATTAGTCAATATAATATGTTTATATTTCTTCCATTGCCCCCTGTGACTCTTCTGCTGCAGATTTATGTAGCCCTTCTCTCCTCACTGCAACAACAGGCTGACAAGGCGTCAATCTCTGCTCCCTAACTGAACGTTGCAGTACAGAACACCCACAGAGATGCCAGACGATCGATATTCAGAATAAATTCTACCTTTCACTTCCTACTCACACTGTGGGAGAGAGGGGTTAGGGAGCAGGCACACACACACACACACACACACATACACACACACACTTACCCTCACATGTGTGCACAATCTTACATACACGCACATCATACTGGTGTTAGAAAGGGCAATGCAGTTGACATGTCAGCATGCTGCAGGCAGGAGGCAGCGAGAAAACCTCCCTGTGGTGAAACCTTAAAGTGTCATTACATTCCTCTGTTGCAGACACCACCTGCCTGCCTGCCATTAAGCATCTTACATGAATACACTGTGACCTTGAATAAAATGGAAAGAAACTCAAAAAGAATATGTGCTGTCTTTAAATGAATACCCAACTTTTCTTTGTGGCAAGCTTCACCTGTCTGACTGCTACTCAATACTTTTTTAAAAAATGTAAAAAGGGAACTCAATTCCATACTGTGATCAAAAAAGCAAAAATGGTAATAAAAAACAACACTAGTCCCAAAATAAAATGAAGGAATCAGTGCTGTTAAATAAATGAGCATGTGTGAATGAAAAGCTATAGTTTTTAATCTGTGAGGCTTTTGTTTATATGATACACTACTTTTCCACTCCGAAAACTTTTACAGCACATACCTCTGCTGAAATGCACTCTCTTTCACCCCATGCGCTGTCAATATTCTGTCTTAGAAAAACAAATGACAAAAGCTGTCTGCTCCTCACTATTCTTTTCTCTTGCGTTGTTACGCAAGAGTTGCATTTCTGCAGAAAATGTAATCGCAACTTAAACTTAACAAAGTGGCATCTTCCTCAGCACTCCTACTTTCATACACAGCACTAAATCATAAATGTTTTTAAACACTATATGTCACAGGTAAACATATTCAGCCCAAGTATGGCCGACAAAAACAACAACTTGAGGTCTGAAAGCTCAGAGGAAAATGTAATCATATGGGATGCTTGAACAAAATAGCTGGAGCAGATGCAGCTAATTCAAAAAATACTAAATAATATACAACATTGCAACACAAATACAATAATTCTTTGTGTTTTGTAAGGTAATTTTTAGGTAAAATTATTAAAATTAATCTACCATGTTACAAGTGTTACAGCCTTAGCACATGACACTTGTTACATTTGTAATACTTCAGTAGATAAATATCATATGGGAGTACACAGTATCTCTGAAATGTAGTGCAGCAGAACTATAACATAAAATCCATTTAAATTGAAAGTTGGTATTAAGTGACATTAGAATACTAATTAGAAAAGTAAAAATAATTCATTGTAATTGGCAGGCAGTCTAGTGAAACAAAACAATGGTGTGGCATGACTCTCCTCTTATCCTCTTATGTTTTTGACCTATTTTCCTTTCTCTCTCTCTCTCCCTCCCAACTTCTTTATTTCGCCCTCAAGCACCAAAGATGTCTCTTCTCTCTTCCTTTGATCATAACAAAACCACAGCTGGAATAATTCCCATGACAGGAAAGCACAGAAACCAAAGAGATACAACACACACTCGTCTCTGAGGAATTTGTTGAGTAAATGTCACTGTGGGCTCAAACACACACAAACACACAAACTCGGCCTACATCAGCATCACCTCTCCGTAACCCAACTCCACAACAAGCGTTAGTCCACGATAGTTTTTGAAACACTCAAAGCAGGGAGAATCATCTTAACAGTAATCTAGGCAGTGCAGACAGACATGCATAGTAAAGAAAATGCTGCTTGGTCACTGCTGGCTGCCAAAGAAATCTAGCCTTAAGATGCTTTTGGTTCAGGGGCCCATGATGATTTAAACCACAGGGGGCAGAAAAAGCTGGTAAATAAATGCTCATAATCCCAGTGTGGTTGCCAGGGTGCTTTCTGCATCATACAAGGACAGACCCTTGTAGGCCCAGCAGTGCTTTGAGCTAAATGCTAAGATTAGCACAATAATGCTAACATTAGCATAATACCTGAGATTTAGCCAGTGAAATACTATTATTTGAAGGTTGTAAGAGTGCTGATCAGCGGTGAACATAAATTACAGCTTAAACTGATGGAAAAGTAAAAAGTGTTGCAGCTGTGTGATTACACTTTTTAAATTTTTTTTGTTACTGGTAAAGTGTTTTTCCTTTGCTTATGACTCAAAGGTAGAGGAACTATATATATTATTAGAATAGAATAGAATAGAATAGCCCTTTATTGTCATTGTACAAGTACAACGAAATTGTGGGTGCTCTACCCAACTACTCTACGGAAATATAAATAACAAGGCAAGAGGAATAAATAACAAGACAACAGAAATAAATAAAATAAGAGAAATATATACAAAGTGAAAGGCACACAATAAAAGGCACACATTTGGAGAACAAGTAGCAAAGTGCTAAATGTAGTGCAAAGGACTTGGTCCGTGTATAGAGTCCGTGTGTGAGTGGCCTGAGCAATGTGGGTTACTCAGACCATGGCTCAGACTGGGGGGTGGCCAGGGGTGGGGAGGTTTGGGGGATCGTGACTGCAGTCCGAATGGCCCAGGGGGAAGAAGCTGTTTATTATTTTCAACCTTTGCTTTTTATGACAAGTAGTTAATTTCCAAATCAATTTACAAATGGCATTGTACTGGTCACAAAAGCAAAGTTTGAAAAGTATAATATTCAATATGTTTTCTGAATTTAGAATGTAGACAAATTAGATAAAGCAGATTATGTGTTATGGTGTGGCTTACTTAAAACTGACTAGTTGCTTCTATATAAGGATTCTGTGTCCTTAATTTCTTATGCTTGTTTTACGCTTGAGCAGGGGTAGCATGGAGGCAGTCCGCAGAGAGTGTTTGTTGTCAGATGAACCAACAGTGTCAAAAACATGTGGTACAACTGGTCTGTGGGCTAGTTTTGCATGTGCTGTTGTTGGTCCATCAGCCAGCCATGGAGAAAAGCAAAGTTGTAACATACAAAGAGCTGAAGTGAAACCAAGTGTTAAAAACAATGGAAAGTGTCCACTGCAGCTACTGCCTGTATTTTGCATGCTGTATTTTAAATCTTGGATGATTTTTTTTCACCCTTCTACCATTCCTGGTGAATTTCACTCTTGCTCCCTTCCCTTTACAGGACCTCTTGTCAAGGAATCAGCATTCGACCAGAGCATAGATTATCTGTGTCCCGCAATGTGGAGTTGGGATTTTGGAGGGCTACACGGGAGAATGTTTGTGGTGGATAAAAACCTCTCTCCATACACTGTCCGAACAGAAACTCATACACAGACACATTTGCAAGACCATAAATTACGCTTGAGTCAAATCTACCCCTGGCTTGTGACGTCTGGTTTCGGGAGATGAAGATGGCAATGGCCAAAATGCTTAGCTGCAGATTTCAAAACAGGATTTCACAAACAAGTTGTGGCTATTTACATATTTTATATGAATTATATGACCAAAAGACAGAGTTTGTGTAGAAAAAAAGATGATCAAGAAATGATGAGAAAGTACTGAATTTTCTTTTGAGAAAGCAATTCTCAAAATGACAACAAAGCCAAACAAATTTATCCAAAGAATGAACATTCTGTACACATCTAAAAAGCATGACACAAAAAGCTACAAATATTTAGAAAATATGACTAACGCACACAAAAAGACTTATACTGACACCCACTAAAATAGCAGAAATGTTCAAAAAGTTTTATATGTTATAATAATTATATTATAATTATGAATAGTTATTTGAACACTATATATATAAGGTAAAGACCCAACAATAATACAGAGAAAGCCCCAACAATCAGTCGACCCCTTGAGCAAGCACATGGCGACAGTGGGAAGGATAAACTCCCTTTTAACAGGAAGAAAACAAAAAGAAAAAAATATATATGAGTACACAGGGAATGACTCTGGCATCTGCATTTATTTTGCCATTAACACCTGGTGGAAGGTACTAATAATTTTGTACTAATAATACATAAAATAAAAATTTCCCAGGCTGTGCAGGGATCAAAAACTAAAGACAATATCAAACAAAAGCTCACGGTCTTGTTTTACCCACACTACCCTAAGCAGACACTAGGTTTAGCTAGTAACAAAATAATATCTGTGGCATACATTATGAGGTCAGTGTAGCAACAGCGTTAGATTGTACGTTAGATTAAAATCATATTATGTTTATATTATGTTTGCATCAAAACATATACAGATTTTACAAACTTGATTTTTTTGTGTGATTATATTCCTTAGGCTCAGAAAAACAAAGGGTTAAGACTTGTTGGCCATCCCAGTAAAAAGTCCTGAGGTGCCTCATCTCTTTGTGATACTTTGGGAACTTTCAGAGTGTCAGAGAAAGAACTATAGAGAAGAGGAAGGTGTGTGGGTGCATTTATTTATGTCTCAATGCGGGCAGTAGGAAAAATGAAGTGGTCTTATATATCAACACAAGGCTACAGTATAAACTTTGGTACATAGCTTCCTTTAGTTCTGTTGCATCAGCCAGCGTAGGCTGTCCTCCTCTTTCAGTTTATGCAACTGGTTATCAGATATGAGCCAGCCTTCTTATCATATTGTATGACTCCAGGCTGTGAGTGGGTTCGCACAAACTTTCCCCAAACTGAACGATTGAAATAGAACAGAAACTTTTAGTCCTCAAGCCTTGTTGCCCGCTGTGTGAACCCCAAATGCTCAAATCCCATTTCTTCAGTGTGAAGAAACGGAAAAAATGGAAGGAAGGAAATGAACACAGGGGAAGAGGGGGAAGAAAAGGGAGACTGGGGGAGGAAGGGGAGGTGGCTGGCATGCTCAGTTGTCTTAGTAGATAAGAAATAAGCTCATATAGCTTGAAATCTCCCTGGATGTGCTTTCAACAAGGTGCACAAGCAGATATAAATATATTAATGGGAGAAGTCTCTACATTTATTAAAGAGGGAATCTGCCACATTTCCGTGGTGCAGAGGATGGAACCCTGAGGGGTAACGAATGACACAGTGATTCATCTGTTTTTGTGTGTGCTTTTGTATTCAGTATGACTCTTCAAGACATGCAGACATCTGTGAGCTGTCATGAAGTTTGTGTGTCAGTAAGAAGGGTCAGATGTATTGCCACATTCACGCTATCTGTCTGATCTTAACAGTTGTTCTCGCTTTTGTTTTTTGGTACGGTCCCAGTGCTTCTTTTAATTAATGCCTTACATTTTTTGGGGAAAAAAATAAACTGTTAAAGTCAGAGATGGCATATGGATATGTCCCTATTTGCTGACAGTGAAACTCAGCCTAATTTGTCTTTCGAGTCCTTTTAGTTTCAGACCTCCTCCCTACATATACACTTTCATTTTTTATTTGCAGTCTGCCTATAGGCTCCTATATTATTCATGAAATCCATATTGTTTTTGGACAATGCAAAATACATACTTTTTTTCCTCCTATATTACAGCACACCATTCTACTTTCAAGCCTTGTCTACAACTAAAAGAGGCTAACAGCAGAATTACTGAAGGTTACTGCATAAATAATTAATTTTCTTTCCACTTTAATCTCATCATATATTGGGCCTATACACAGTGACAGTGTGGGGGAGAGATGAAGAGATGGTGTGACAAAGATTGTTAACCTAACCCTGTTAGCCAGATGATACTGTAACCTACCTTGTTTTCACTGCATTTCTCATTAATGGCTATTTGCCCACACACACAAGAGAGCTCAAGAGACTGTTAGCTATGGTCTATGAAAGACTTCCCAAATATATGTAATTGCTGAGGCTTTCTTCTCTATTCTTGGTTAGACTAAAGCTAACATGGGGCAGTGAGTGGGCATGTGGCAGTAGTAGGAGAAGTATATACAGTACTGTGCAAAAGTCTTGAGTCACCCTTCATTTCTTTTTTTTGTGCTTGAAAACTGGGAATTAATTGCAGCAATTTATTGAAACGTGCAAACGTAAATGGAAATTCAGTATATGAGGCAAAAAAGATTGCATGGTGGATAAAAATCTGACAGTACTCTGTGTTCATAATTCCACCAATTTTCACTGACAAATAATGTTTCCTGCCACTAAGGAGTTTCATACCAGAGGGCCGTTTTTAACGTGCTACTTGTAAAATATTTCTTTCTGCAATGCACAGGGAAAGGAAAAGTTATAGAACTTTAAGACTAAAGTAGATATTTCTCTTGTAATTAATACATTTGCCTGTAGAACTCAAACAGCTTATAAATTAGGAGCCGTCTGAGTCATAACCTTTACTATAATGCATCTTAAAGGCCTTTCAAAACCCTTTATTTTTTATGATAGTCAGTCTGCCTTTCAGTAGAAATATCCACATACAGTGAACACGTTGCCACAGACACATTAAAAGCTAACAAAAAGTAACTGTTCTTCAGATTAGATGTAAAAACAAATTATTGCATAGAGCATCTGTATGCAGAAACACCAAGCAAAGTATTACCTTGTTTTATATAGAACCTTGTTTTACATAGATTACATACATCTATTTTGTCATATTCATTAACTTATTTTGATTGGTAATACTGTTTCTCCCTCTGCTCTCAAAGTGGCCTCTTCAATCTTCTCTGGGCTTTCATCTGAATAACAGGATGATGAATGTCCTCTTGTCTTTCAGAAGTTAAAGTGTACTTTTCTACTTTCTGTTAGTTCCTTGGCTTTTTCCTCACAGCTGTTTTCCTGCCAAACCCTCCCCCCTTTTCTGGCTCTTGCCCTGATGTTGTACGCCACAGAATTCTTTGCCAAATAATCAACCTCATCAAATGTGATGACATTCAAATGAGTTGATTGTAACATGACAGCAATCAGCAGAGCCTTTTTTAGCCATCATATTGAATCTAAAAATGGCTGCCAACCTTCTTGCATGCTGTACAAATGACACTAATGCCAGGCATTAGTGAAATGGGGTGCCTTATCTTGTATTATGTATTAAGTGTGATTATGACTCAGCAGTCAGCATACATTTGTAAGAACATTTGTAACATTAATATCCTGTAGAAACATTGTATTTCTTGATCGTTGCCTTAACAACAGAAAAAAATATTGTAGGAGCTCATTCACTTTCGTTATTTTTAGAATAAATTATGAGCCTTCAGTAAAAAACATGGAGAAGTAAGTTTTTCTGTAGCCACAAAACATGTAATTACAGCACCATTCAGAACCATTCATACAGAGTTCATGCATGAATCATTTTCTATTAGTCACCAACAATGTCTCACTTATGCACTCTTTATGAACAGGGTCAAGTTAATTACCCTGTACTTGCAGTTTGATTTTCATTCATCCTTAACCTCTGACTTTCCTCTTGACCTCAAGGACACACCCCAGTTCCTTCACAATACTCTGCTGTGTGTGTGTGTTTGTGCATGCATATGTGTATGCGTGAAATCCTTTTGTGTGTGTGTCCATTTGGATGTCTGCTAAAGACCTGTCTGTGCACCAGACACTGAAGCAGTTTCATTAGGATTGCAAGTTCCCGGGAGGGGGCCGTGTGTATAATTACCAATTAGACTGTTGTCAAGAGCCAGTGGTGGTGCAGCGCTGTGGCAGCCATGGAAGGTTAGGGCGGGTGTGTGCAAGCCTATCTTTAACATGAGTGTGTAGTATATGTATGTGGGTGTGGGTGTGAGAGAGTGGTTTTCTGATTGCACTACTGAAGCACTAGAGCATGCAGTCGTGGCTGTTAAATAGAGAACATTGTTTAATCTAATGCTTCAGTCACTTGCTGGGGTTCTTGTCAGCTTTGTCAGCTAATTATAAAGTAGCAACATGAATCACACACTAATTCGTTCTCTCATTTTTTTCTTATTACATCCTTTTTTTTTTTTTAATCTCCCCGTCTTTTGTGTATTTTCTCTGTGGTGGGAGATCTGTGTGGGCTGAAAGACATGTTGACATATTATTGAGTAGCTATGAGTGTTTCTTACTTGGGTACTTGATGTAAGTGACCTTGATTTCTAGGATTTAAAAGTTTTTTTTATTTTTTATTTTTTTGCAATGTCTGTGTAAACAACCTGATCTTTCTCAACAAATACTCAATTCTCCAAGACAATTTTATACACAAAACTGTGCAAAGGTTTGAGGTATTAAAAGTAAAATAATGGTGGTTTCAAAAATAGTGCAAGTTTTTTTTTCTTTTTTTTATATCTCAATCCATTTTATATATCTAAAGCTAATTTGCTGTGAACTCCATTGGCGTTTAAATAGCACAGCTTCTTCCAGGTTCACTTGCACACAGTTTTACAAAATACTTTGTAAGTCGGTTGTAGTCGAAGGTAGACTGAAGGGCGCTATGGATGACATAGCATCTGTTGTAAGATTCTTTGTTGTTCTTGTTGCTTAAGTTCATTGGGGTAATTGACATGTTACAGAGGAATTCATGAACATATTGTGTGATCAATAAGATTCTCACCAACTAAAATTATTGTGCCTCATTTATTTTGTAGGAAAATGGGAAATAGATGCAACAATTTATTAGAACATGTGCAAACATACATTGAAATAAGGCAGTATAATTCTGACGAACCTGAAAGTCAATATTTGGTATTGGTATTGATATTGGAGGCCAATCCATGACTGATAGTGTTCCAGTTTGTGTTTTTCTATCCAGATATGCTTTTACTGCATTGGCAGCATGTTTGGGATCATTGTCATGCTGAAAAATGAAGCTGTTGCCAATCATATGCTTTCCCGATGATATTTCATGGTGGAACAAATAGGAGCAATAGGAGCAAAAGGAGTGCCTAAAAATACAGTTTAAAATTGGTTCTTTGCTAATTTGTCTGTTGTGTAGACACACCACTGGTTCATACCTTGAGTTCTCTTGAGCCTTTTTTATGCTTGAATGATTCACAGGTCAGTGTCAGGTGGTCAGGTGGTCAGTGTCAGGTGGCTTAACAAAAAAAACCAAACAAAAATAAATTCCTCTGAAAATGGTCAGGTACAAGGACTGGACTGGAAATGACTGAAAAATCTGTCATTGTCCAAAAATAACTTTGATAGGCCTTTAGAAAGCCTGGAGAACTATTGCTTAAGACCACTTTAAAATATTATAAGTCTGGCTCTTTGGAAGCAGAAAATAAAAAAAAGGAGGAAGGACTCATGACTTTTGCACAATACTGTATCTTTCTTTATCTTTTGCCTCTGTTTTATTCTCTGTGTCTATATTTGCTGCTTCATTGGTTACCTTCTTTAATGTAAGCCTCATGGTTTTGTTTTTATTGTTAATCCACTTATAATGTTGTTCAGATGCATGTTTTTATGTTTGTTTAATGTCTTTGCATTACAGTGTCCATCAGTCTCCAAATACTGAGATAAGCAGATTTTTCAGTTTTGTTTCCCCACCTTCCATGACGTACACTATTACTGTGCTCAGCTGTCTCTGAATCAAGTGGTGATGTAGTAATCTATTTTTATGTGATCAATTTATTACAAAAAAAGAAATGGCAGACAGAATAGGGAGTTAGTAACAAACAATTTGATGCAAGAGGGTGATGTATTCTTTCATAGACTCCTTTTCCCCCAGGATTCACCTGCGTGGGAAAAAAGAGATGGAGGAGGGCGATACATACTACAGTATGGTCAATCTCACCTCGCTGCCTCCTCCTCCTTTAACCAGCACACTTCATCCTTTTTTCCCAGTATTTCTCTCATTTTTCATTCTGCTTGGGTTGTTCCATGACAGAGTGAGATAGTATGGGATGATAGCGGGTGAGGTGGTGAGGTGATGGGTTGTATTGTCAAAATCTCTCTCCCTACTCTTCCCCTCTCTTCCTCATCCTTCTTTTGCCTAGTTCCTCTACCCTTTTTGATCTTTTGTCTTCCTCTTCATCTTTTTCCCTACAGCTACACTGTTTCCTGACTATTTGTTCTTCTTTTGTTTCTTTTCCAACATCTTTCACACCTTTCTTTCCTACTTACCCTGAGAAATGAGGAGCTTTTTACAGGGATAGGCTATAGAGAAGCGAGAAAGAGAGAAGGATAGAGAAGAACTACTTGTATTGCCATAATGCATTACTTTATTTCTCCTCAGTTTTTAATGTTCTATCATTCTGAATTTCTTTAGTTCACTCTGCTTTGCATTTGAGTGAGATTTTGATCATTTAGTCTAGGAAAACATGACCCTTCATTTCCCTAAATCACACTTTCCTTCTCTTAACTCCTTTTCGCTTTTTGTCTCTCCTGCACATCTACAGTATATACCACATCCTATCTTTATCTCCTACACCATGAAATATTAGACTTGTATAATAGAAAAGACACAGCACCAGTGTCTGGGAAGTGGACTCTTCATCTCGCTCTTCCTCTTTGTTTCTTTCTCCATCATGTTTTTGTCATTCCTTTCTAATTTTCTCATCTCCAGCCTCCTTTCCGACACCATGGCCCCCATTTTCAGTGTTTTAGTACTAGTATTGATCGATGAGTTTGAGCACCATTCCAAAATGAATGTCTTATTTTGATACCTTATTTTAAGTAGTGGGTTTTGTTTTTCTACAAAAACAGTTTTATTTTAACACAAATAAGTCAAAGTTCCTAAATGAAAAAGCTGCCCTATGGAGTTTCCTTTTCAACAAACAAAATGTGTTTCCATTCAGTGCTTCTCACAACACATTGTGCTTATCCTTGAGGTCAAAAAATAACTTTGAATGTATTTCCTTTAATATAAAACAGTGTTGATTCTGTCATAAACACTGGTTTTTGTGCTTCTTGTGTGTGTGTGTAGCATTGCATACATACATCATAGTGTTGTGTGTTGAAGCTCAGTTATTACCCATACTTTTAAATTCTCCTTTACCCAAATACAGTCCACCCAAAATTCAAGACACTTTTTTAAAATTGAAATCTGTAACTGATTTGATGCTTTTTTTTTTTAACACTTTAAAGGTTTTTAATGACACATTTCTGTGGGTAACAAAATGTCCAGGCACTTTAAGAGCAGTAGAAACAAAAAAACAAGGGCAACAGATTGCTTTGGACAGATTGCCTTGGACAGATCAGATGAAAAAGTAGTAGCTCTCAAACTCTGTTCACATGTTTTTGAAACATAGTGCAAGATATCCCTTGTTGGCTGAGCATGTCAGCCCAACCAGGAAATAAACTCATCTCCCAGCCTGATGACACCGGCTGCTGTTGCTCGCTCATGTTTCAACTCCTCTCTCACTCATCTTCAGTCTTCCTCTACAGCTCCTACACAGCCATCAAACTGAGATAGAGGAGAAACTCACACATGTTCAGTTACAGACCTGCCTTTCTACACACACACACACACACGCACACACACAAACACACACAGTCGTGTCTTGCTATCTTTGTGAGGACATCTCATTGACATAATGCTTTCCCTAGCCCCTTACCCTAACCCTAACCATCAAAAATGAATGCCTAACTCTAACCCTTAGCCTAAACCTAACCATAACCTAATTGTAACCCTGACAATAAAACCACATTTTGAGCCTCAAAAATGCCTTCAACCTTGTGAGGACCGGCAAAAAGGTCCTCACAACGATGAAATGTCCCCACAAGTATAGTAGCATGCCAATTTTCGGTCCTCACAAAGATCTAAAGACATGTC
>VUQS01075672.1:0-10645 GCA_015108495.1 Heterochromis multidens
CCCCCTCACATATACTAATGTGCCACAAACAGGACTTTAATATCACCAACCATTCCCATGTTATTACGGTGTATCCATATAAATGGCCCACCCTGTACAGGAGAACTCAGCAACAGCAGCAGGTGGAAGAAGTATAACTCTCAGTGAAAAAAGTTTTGTAAAGTTTTGGGCAAAGTCTGCAAAACTTTTAAGTTTTGAATTTAAACATGCAGCGTTTATCTCCTAAATACCATTGAAATGAAAGTCAATTTAGAAAATTCTTCAAAATAACAGCCTAAATAAGTGCCTGGAGGGATTTTTAAGATAGCTGCCGAGTTGTGAGATTTGCTTTCAGAGGGACTTTGCCTTTCCTTAAGGAGAGATGACTTCTTGAGATACTTAAAACATCTTAACGTTCATCACCTCCATAAAAACTCCCAAAGTTTTTAAGTGTCACCTTGGCTGTCCACAAGCTCTAACTGTGCAGCACAGCAAGGGTTGTTGGTTTATTAGAACTGGTGTTTCTTGGCTGTTAAAGACTAGATTAAAAAAAAAGAAAAACTAAATTGAATAAACTAGTCCTGCTGCTCTGGGATAGGCTCCAGCCCCCCCGCGACCCTGAATTGGATAAGCGGAAGAGAATGGATGGATGGATGGATAGTCCTGCTGCTTTCTATCTATGCATGTGATGTTTTTACTGCATTCTGTATCATTGGTTCTGTTGTCTTCTCTTCTTCAGTTGTCATCATGTCATCTAGTGCACATGTGTGAAACATCTTTGCACTCCTCCCATTAAAGTATTTATACAAACTCATGCAAGTTTGCAAATTTTGGGTCAGAGTCTGCAGCTGTCTCATGATAGCTCCTTTACGATTACATTTGTGGTTACAAATGAAACAGAAGCTCTAATATCACAGAAAATGACACGGTGGAAGCTGTTATTATGATCTGTAGTAACATTTTTAAGGTCAAGCAACCTCGACAGAGGTTGAAAAAGAAAAACGAAGTACACCTTTACTGCTTCCACAGGAATTACGAGGGTAAGTAGCTGCTAATCAAATGCACTTGATTAACTGATCACCAGCAACTGTGAGCACCTCTATAAAAACAGAAGTTTTAGCAGTCTGCTGGTCTGGAGCATTCAGGTGTGTTAACACAAGGCCACAATCTTCCCAGCAGTGGACGTCCCAGTAAATTCACCCCAAGGTCAGACCGTGCAATGCTCAGAGAAACTCCAATAAACCCAACAGCTACATCTCAGACTCTACAGGCCTCAATTAGCATGGTAAATGTTAAAGTTTATGACAGTACAATGAGAAAAGACTGAACAACTTGTTTGGCTGCCAGGTAAAAGCTTCTTCTCTCTAAAAAGAACATGGCAGCGCAGCTTAGGTTTGCAAAGCTACATTTGAACAAACGACAATACTTCTGGAGCAATGTCCTTTTGGTCCATGTTTGGAGAAAACCAAACACATCATATCAGCACGAACACTTCAGATCAACTATCAGCATGGTGGTGGAAGGGTCATGATTTGGGCTTGTTTTGTAACCAGACACCTTGCAGTCATTGAGTCCTTTGTATACGAAAGTCCTCTAGAGTCAAATGTGAAGCCATCTGTCCCACAGCTAAAGCTTGGCCTAAGAAAAGAATCAAGGTGCTGCAGTGGTTCAGCCAAAGTCCAGACCTCAACCTGATTGAAATGCTGTGGTGGGACCCTCAGAGAGCTGTGCATAAACAGATGCCTCCAACCTCAACCTCAAGCAACGTTGTAAAGATGAGTAGACAACAACAGCACAAAAAAAGGCAAGAGGTGAAGTCTAGCAGGCAGCTAGTGACTTCAAGTCAACATCCACCTATCACTCAAAGCAGCCACACCCTTAATAATGTAAAACTTTAAGCCTTAATATATTTAAATGGGTGAGTTATGAAGAAATATCCAATCCCACTACATCTGCCATGAACAGGAATATTAGCAGGACAGACAAAACAATTTTTCAGAGCAGGCTGCAAACATGCTTATTTCTGTTGGAAAGTTAGCCATTTTAACATGACAGTCTATTGGGATTGACTCGTTTTTGGAGCCAGCCTCTAATGGCCATTAGAGGAACTGCAGTTTTGGCCACAAATACAGAGGTTGTTGGGAGAAATTCTCCTGAATGTCTTTTCAGGAACGTTTACATGGGTTGTTTCAGACTGCAGGAACAAACACTAACAATATAGAGCCTGACACTTAGAGCACCACCCGCTGACTTGCACTGGCTGCAGTGTGACCGATGCTGAAGGGCTCTGCTCGCGTGTCTTCTCCATAAAAGCAGCTCTTAGTGCCATTTGAGGAGCTGCAGATGTGACGTGTGTGTGTGTGTGTGTGTGTGTGTGTGTGTGTGTGTGAGAGTGGGCAGGTGACTGAGTGAAAGGAGTTGGGGGATGGTGTGCTAATGTAATTCACATGCATGAACTTTGTACAGTCAGTCGAGATGACCACAGCTGGGATAACAGATAACGTGTGTGACCACACTTGTGCATGGACAGCTTGACTCATGAGTTTCTTTCAGGGGCAGAAAGATCACCTTTTGTCACTATGCATTTAATGGTTTCAAGGCTAGTATTTAAAGAGGAGGCAGCTGAATGTGTTTACCCTAACTAATCCTAATCTCATCCAAAAAAAAAAGAGATAAATGTTTGCAGGAGTGTTTAGAGAGCTGAACTTTAAATACATTTTTAAACTTTAAGTGTACAAACAGAGACAAGAATCTCTTGCAAATGCTGATGTACAGTGTGTTTACTCAGAGGTACTCACACAACCCATATTCCTGTGATGGTGAAGACAGGAAGGCTGACAGGAATGATCATCCACAGGGACATGACGAGCACCAGGCAATCTCCGCCACAAACAACACCAAGAGACACCAGCTTCGTTACAGACCTGAAGGAGTGCAGACACTCACAATTACTCTCAGGGAGAGGCTGCAGAAACAATAACGCCTTACATGTTAGTCTGGTAAAAAATAAAGAGTCTAAAATCAGAATTTATGATTGATAATTAACAGTTTAAACCATTTATAAAACATCTTCCTGTTTCAGCTTCTATACTGCACTTTCCACTACACTTTATACTCTGTTAAACTGACCCACTTAATGTTTTCTAATATTTCATGTCCTTTGTTCCACATTTAGTTTGCTTCATTGAATTTGAGCAATTTCACACTATCACTTTACTGTCTTATATTCAACTTTTTTATACCACAATTTATTCTATTTTATTTAGATTATATTATATACATCATTCCTGCCTCTGTCTGTATGATGTTTTCTTCATTAGGATATCGTTATTTGAATAAACATATAAAACTAGACCACCAAACTAAAACATTCTCATGCAGGACACAGATTTGAAACAAGATCTTTTTTATTTTTTTATTTACAGCCCAGAAATCACAGATTTACCTCCAGGTTTTGGAAGGTTTATCATACTTTCTGTCCTTGGACATGTTATCATGTTGTCACAGATAACACACAGTATGTTTGAACTTCAGGGAGTTCAGTGAACTGGTGCCAGTCATTCATAAAAACATGCATGTTTAGGGTTTATCATGTACTTTATAATTATTATATACAAGGTCGGAAATACAGGAAAAATCACCTTATCTTATCTCACTAAAGACTTCTGGTGCTTTAAATTACTCATTTTGTAGCTAAAACTAAAATATTTTCCTGAATATATTCAAATGAGAGTCAGGAAAGAAAAGAAATATAAAAAATATTTGAGTTCAGTTTATTCATCCATAAAACCAATGATAATTTAAGTAAGTATTTTTTATTTACTTGAGTATTACTATTTTTACTACTACTACTACTACTTTAATTACTACTTTAATTACTACTACTTTTTTGGAATTCAAAATTCCAAAAAAGTTAGGACACTGTGTAAAATGTAAAAAAAAACCCAAAAAAAACCCCAGAATGCATTGATTTGCAAAATCTCATAAAGCCATATTTTTTTCACAATAGAACATAGAAAACACATCAAGTTGTTAAACTGAGAAAATGTACCATTTCATTAAAAATATTAGCTAATTTTGAATTTGATGGCAGAAACGTGTCAGTAAGTGGAGGTTTCTCAGAAGTAAAGATGGGAAGAGGTTCACCAATCTGCAAAACATTGCATCTACAAACCATGCAATAATGTTAGAATAATTTTCCCTGACATGAAGTTGCAAAGATTTCGAATATCTACAGTTCATAATATCATCAAACAATTCCAAGAATCTGGAGAAATCTCTGTGAGCAAGGGACAAGGCCAAAAATCAATACTGGATGCCTGTGATCTTCAGGCCCTCGGGCAGAACTGCTTTAAAAACACACATGATTCTGTCATGGAAATCAGTGCATGTGCTCAGGAACACTTCCAGAAATCACTGTCTGTGAGCACAGCAAAGAAGAAGCCATATTTGAATATGATCCAGAAATGCCACCGTCTTCTCAGGGCCAAAGCTCATTTAAAATAGACTGAGACAAAGTGGAAAACTGTTCTGTGGTCAGACGAATCCGAATTTCAAATTCCATCCATCCATTTTCTTCCACTTGTCCAATTCAGGGTCACGGGGGGCTGGAGCCTTTCCCAGCTGCCATAGGGTGAGAGGCAGGGTACACCCTGGACAGGTTGCCAGTCTGTTACAGGGCTAACACAGAGAGACTGACAACCATTCACACTCACATTCACACCTATGGGCAATTTAGAATCACCAATTAACCTAACCCCACTAACTGCATGTCTTTGGACTGTGGGAGGAAGCCGGAGTACCCAGAGAGAACCCACGCAAACACGGGGAGAACATGCAAACTGTACTGATTGTGCACAGATGGTGGATTCAAACCCAGGACCTTCTTGCTGTGAGGCAACTACAGCACTACCATCCTGCCCCAAATTTCAAATTCTTTCTGGAAAACATGAATGCTGTGTCCTCCAGACTAAAGAGGAGAGGGACCACCCAGCTTGTTATCAGTGCTCAGTTCAAAGCCTGCATTTCTCATGGTATGGGGTTGCATCAGTGCCTATGGAACTGGCAGCTTGCACATCTGGAAGGCACCATCACTGCTGAAAGGTATTTGTAGGTTTTAGAGCTGATGACGTCTTTTTCAGAGAAAAATATGTATTATATATTTCAGCAGGACGATGTTAAACCACATACTACATCTATTCCAAGGAGTCTGGGTGCTTAACTGGCCTGCCTGCAGTCCAGACCTTTCACCAACTGAAAACATTTAAAGCATCATGAAACCAAAAAATACAACAAAGACCCAGGACTGTTGACCAGCTAGAATCCTCTATCAGACAAGAACTGGACAACATTCCTCTCCCAAAAGTCCAGCAGCTGCTCTCCTCAGTTCCCAGATGTTTACAGACTGTTGTTAGAAGAAGAGGTGATGCTACATGATGGGACAAATGGCCTTGTCACAATTTTTTTGATGTGTTGCTGCCATCAAATTCAAAATGATGTTTTTTATTTCTTAAAATGGTACATTTTCTCAGTTCAAACATTTGATACATTTTCTATGTTTTATTGTGAATAAAATATGGGTTTATGAGATTTACAAATCATTGCATTCTGTTGTTATTTACATTTTAAACAGCGTCCCAACTTTTTAGGGGTTGTACTTAAAAAGGCAAGTTTTACACTTTGTACTCAGTTATTACAGCTTTGGGCTTATTCCCATTTGTTTTGGGAGGAAATGCAGATATTCACACCCAAATCATGTAATTATCTTATTAAATCCTATCTTATGAAGTAGTTAAAAACTTTTTCCACCAATTTTCACTAATTTCCTTACTTTAAAAGAGGAAATATTGCAGTTCTTTACTCAATTAGCTGACAGCTGTGGGCTTTTAAACGATTTTTTTCTCAGAGGAAAAGGTCAGATATTGACAAAGAAATATAATTAATAAATAAAATATAATTAAAGGTAATGTCCTTATAAAAGTTGCAGCTTCGCCCGTTATGAATTGTTTTTTAATCTGACATAATAACCTAAAATCTAATTTATAATAACTTCGCTCACAGAGGCTCATAAATCATAAATTTGTTGAGATTACAGTTAATCATGTGCAAACCGTTTTGTAAACAATAACAAAACGTAAATAACAACAAAAAAACAAAAACTGTTCAATTGATTTCGAAATATGTTTTTAAATGATTAAATGGCCACAGTTTAGTTTGTCATTTCAGATTATTTTTATTCCCTGCTTTGCATCTATTTGAACTCATGCATTATCGCTACTAAGCTTGAAATCGTTGATGCCATTGTGTACCAGAAAAGGTGGACTTCATGCTTTAGATGCATTTCAACCTAAAATCTGCGTGCACAGCTTCATTCCCCGGAGCAGCGGGTCTGATCCTACCTTTACTGTTCAGTGAAAGTTCCTCAGTCTCCGCGTCTCATCTCAGCTCTTCCAGACTCGTGGAAAAGTTGCTGAAAAGTCTCTGTGAGGCCGAGCTGGTGTTTCATCGTCCAAACGTGGCTGCAGGTGTATCACTTCATCAGGATCAGGATCAGGATCAGGAGAAGAAACGGAGGAGGTGATGTTGATGTGTAGTGTCATTCATCAGACTGATCCTGCTCCCTCCGCAGCCCGGTGCGCTGTGATCGGAGGTGAAGAAAGCAGCTGGAATCAGTGACTGTTAACTCCTCCCAGTGCACGTTTTTCACCCACACTGGAAGCACTGGTTATTCTAACCTCACAGACAGCGCTGCTTTAAAGCTTTCACTACTTCTAGCAAATCTATCTCTCCTTTTTTAAATATTGCGTTTCCTGAGCTTAAAAACACGAGTGTGAGTGTGCAAACTGGACTTTTACATGTGGATAAATGTGAGCTGGAGGCACTGCTGTTGTTTTGGTGTTGTGGATCATTTTGTCCTCCGTCTAGTTCCAGGAAAATAATTTCACAACCGAATTGCAGACAAATTGCACATCAGATAGTGGTGAGTCTGGAGTTTAGTTAGGGATACTGCAGTTTGATGTTTTTTGTTTTGTTTTGTTTTTTTGCCCCTTTAAATGGTTCAAAAACGTTTTCCAGGAAAGCGGGTGTGCTGCATTCAAGTGCTTTTTTCTAATCTCTTGATTTAATTTGAGTTTGCTGTTCCAGATGGGCTCAATGTGTGACTGGGAAATGTAAGTGTCCACTCCACTCTTCAGAGGAACAAACTTATAAAACACAGCAAGGCTTCCTGTTTTTAAAAGTCATTGTTGTGTCATCTTTCAGGTTGTATGAGCTGCAGTTCCACCCCTCTAAACCTCTCAGAGGCTCTGCCAAAGACTTAAAATTGCTGATTGTTTTCTTTTCTCTGCTCATTTTTCTATGTGTATACATTTTTTTTAAAAATGGTGACAGGACTAAAGCCACCCACTAAAGAACAGAGCAGGTATTAAAACCAACAAATATGATGGTGATTAAGTCAGATAGAGCAGGAAAGGAGGAGCTCAGGTGGAGGTGGGCTGCAAAGTGGCTTACTGATGCACAGCAACTGTGAACAGGCTAAAGCAGGTTAAATAACACACCATATATGAGATTTGCCAGTTGGATGTGTAGAAGATTATCAGCTGATTTTAGCTGGCAGTGAGATCAGCTGATCTGAGTTTGGCTTTGTTTACATGCAGCATGCATGTCTTTAAAATTTGTCCACTCTTCCTGTTAAAAGGGAGTTCCTCCTCCCCACTGTCGCCAAGTGCTGCTTGTAGGTCATTGTTGAGGTTCTCTGTCTAATATTGTAGAGTTGATACCTTAAAATATAAGCCACTTTGATGAAATGCTATTCTCAGTTTAGAGTGGAAGAGGTTTAAATAGGGGAATATGCATTGGTTAATTTGTGCAAATGTTCTGATAAATTCATGCAGGCAGGATGAAAGGCTTGTCTTCTGTGCTGGCTCGCTCTGTATATACTTTTTTTTTTATTGGATGATACCAAATTGATTAAACTGTAGAAACAAACTAAAATGTGACCACAAATTAATCAGAACAAAATCAGCTTCATTTAAAGCCCCAAATCACAAATTTGCTTCAAGGTTTTAGAAGCTTTGACACTTTCATTGTTTGTTCGAGGCATGGAGCTCATTTAAAGAAATTGCAAGAATTGTGAAATCACTGCAGGAGGAAACTTGTAATCCTCAAAAGTAACAAAGGAGAGAGGATGGAAAAAGTGTAAAGGAAGGCTCTGTCTCTGAAAAGTGCTATAAATATAAACCTGCCTTGTCCTGTCATCCTGCAAAGGTTGAGTAAAGGAAAGCCAAAATAACAACTGCAGCTGGTTGCTGTAGGGAAAAATAATTTAATAATGTCCCATTTAAAAACAGTTTGTCATTATGGCACATCCCCTGCAGATGAATCAATAGTCAAAAAGGTAGCTTTTCTTAATAAAACAGCTGTTTTCCCATCACTAAGAAGCCATGAAATTTGAAGGGGCTCTGGGGTTTTCTCAGAAAACTTTACAATAAAACTGTTTCTTGGAACAATCTGCAGTCCATAGTTGGGTCCAATAAAGAGGCTTCTTCAAAAAAAAGTACAAAAAAGTAAAATACTGTACTGTGAAATACAGTGGAGTAGCAATATAAAGTAAAGTGAAAATACTCAACTACATTTTTGAGTTTTCCAACAACGCAAAAAGGCAACCAATGCTGTAAAACTTACAAGAAAACACAAAGTTTAGAATAACCAGATTTTTGGGCGGCACCTGAAGGTATCCTCACGTGCCTCCACGCGTGCCTGACTATACAGAGGTTTGCACAGCTGTTCTTGATTATATGGCCTGTTGTTAGTTTGGAGCTTCTGTGGAAAAACCGCCTCCTGCCACATGAGGGCGCCAAAGACTGTAATAACAGAGTCTGGATGACGTTTCATTTGAAAATAAGATTAATGTAATCGAAAATAAATAAAATAACGTTTTATTACCCTTCAAAAAACGTGAACAGACAGATGGAGTTTATTACTTCAGATAAAGATGCACACCACATCACAGAAGTACTCAATTACAAATAAGAGTATGTTTATTTTACTTAAAAAAGCGACAGTGCACATCAACAAGAGCACACATTTAGCTCCTAACATCCCACACAATCCAGTCCTAATGTTTGTACCACTGTGACTTGTTTCTTTAAGTGTCATATCTTCGTGCAAGCTCTAAAATGTTGATTTCCATCACAGAGCTGAGCTGAACTTGAGCTGGTGTTGTTCATATAGAAAAATCCTGCAGTTGTCGTGACTCTAATCCTCTGTGAGATGTGGTGCATGAGTTTGTTTACAGCCTTTCCTTTCAGCTCCTCTGTCTGTCCTCCAGGTCCTCTGGTGTCACCACCCACAGCTGTGACTATAATGTGCTGAGCAGACAGAGCTTTGTCTTCCATCAACCCACGACTTCCAAGAAAGTGCTCAGCTCAGCCTGGACGTTTGTAGGACAGTGTGCTGCGAGCTGGAGAGCTGCAGGAGGCCGGTGAGGTTTTAACTGTTTCTGATCATCAGAGAAATGAACTGTAGAGCTGTTGTGTGCCTATCAATGAAATTATCCTTTAGAGATCACTTCAGAGGATTGGTTTGGGCTGAAGTAATGACAAGAACCCTCTCCCACCAAAACATCATAAATTATATATCGGACATATCAGAAATGTGTCTTTCTGATCAGATTTTTTCTTATAATAACAGAGCTCTCTTTAACAACTAGAACAAAAAAAAAAAAAAATACAGCAAAACACAAATTTCATTACATTAAGACATTAAGATTTATTTTTAAGGTATTTAATCATTTAAATTTCCTTTATTAATTAAAAAAAATTTCCTCTGTAATGCACAGTTACATGGTTTCTAATGCAGTCCTAGTGTTTTTTTGTACGTCACATAAACATGCACTATGACCACAATAATGAATGAAACTGAACTATCACCTTCTTACAGATGTCAATAAAAAACCAAGACAAATACACATAAGCATCATAAAAGTTTAATTTTACAGCAGAGCTGTAAAGTATTCCTAATAAAGTCACGTGTCTTCAAACAATATATCTCTGACCACGCCTTACATAAAAAATAGAAAGGTTTAAAAAAGTCATTTTAAAAGCCTTAAACCTTTCCAGCAGCAGTACACCGTCATATTACAGTTATAATAAAAAATATACTTAATAAATAATAAATAAATACTTTGTCCTCCTATGTCCCCCCGTTTCCCCTCCCCCTCTCCCCCAGCGAAGAGTTAAACAGTTTGATGGCGTGTGGGACAAAGGAGTTTTTAAGTCTGTTGGTCCTGGACTTCGGGAGAAGCAGCCTGTTGTTGAACAGACTCCTCTGTTTGTTTATGACAGTGTGCAGAGGGTGCCTGGCATTGTCCATAATAGCCAGCAGTTTGTTAAGAGTCCTCCTCTCTGCCACTGTCACCAGAGTGTCCAGCTTCATGCCGACCACAGAGCCGGCCCTCCTGATTAGTTTGTCCAGCCTGGATGAGTCCTTCTTTGCTGTGCTGCTCCCCCAGCACACCACAGCGTAGAAAAGGACGCTGGCAACCACAGACTGGTAAAACATCCACAGTAGCTTCCTGCAGATGTTGAAGGACCGCAGCCTCCTCAGGAAGTACAGTCTGCTTTGGCCCTTTTTATATAGGTGCTGTGTGTTGCTTGTCCAGTCCAGT
>VUQS01075673.1:0-17180 GCA_015108495.1 Heterochromis multidens
GTGGTGGGATGTAAACACCGACCAGAATGAATGAAAAGAACTCCCCCGGTGAATAAAAAGGTTTGCAGTTTATAAGAAAATACTCCAGGTGAGGGCTACATGACTTTCCTAACACTGTGACATCAGTACACCAACCTTTATTGATGTAGAAGCAGATTCCACCTCATCTTGTTTTCCCCGAGAGCTCCGCACTGTGATCCACTCGAAAAAGGGCATCCGAAGAGTGCAGTCCGGGATGTGTTCACGGAGCCAGGTTTCAGTGAAGCAGAGGGCGGCGGATCTGCGAAAGTCCGAGTTTTTAGAGTACAGGAGCAGCAGTTCATCCATTTTATTTGCCAGTGATTGCACATTCGCCAGGTGTATAGACGGGAGCGGGGCACGCAGCTTGACAAGGGCGCCAGCGCACTTGCCGTGTCTGCGTCTCTGGCAAATCCCATAGAGCGCCGCTGCCCCTCGAACCAGAATCTCATTTAAGTTGTCAGGGACAATGAAAACTGGGGAAAAAATACCTAGAGAGGAATGTCCGATGTTTGAGTTCCTCTCTGGTGAAAGCGACGTGGGGATAGCAGCAAAAAACAGAGTAAACACACACAAACACGCAAAGCACGAGAGAGCGAAGTACAGAGGCAGCCATCCGCCTACACATATTAACCAAATGGTAAAAGGGAAGGTTTACAAGATGGTAGTGAGACCTGCTTTTATGTATGGTTTGGAGATGTTGGCACTGACTGGAGGTAGCGGAGCTGAAGATGTTAAGATTTTCGTTGGGAGTGACCAAGATGGATAGGATAAGAAATTAGTACATCTGCGGGATAGCTCAGGTTGAGCAGTTTGAAAATTAGAGAGGAAAGGCTGAGATGGTTTGGAGATGTGCAGAGGGAGAGATAATGAATATATTGGACAAAGGATGTTGAAGATGGAGCTGCCAGGCAGGAGGAAAAGAGGAAGACCAGAGAAAAGATTTATAGATGCAGAGGACATGCAGAGGGTTGGTGTGACAGAAAAGGATACGAAGGATAGGGTGAGATGAAGTCAGATGAACTGCTGTGGCGACCCCTAAAGGGAGCAGCCAAAAGAAGAAGAAGATATTAAATATTTTTCTCTTATCTAATGTATGCAGACATCTGACATGTGCTGTCATCCACCAAACCCATTTAAAGGCAGCTACCAAATTAGATTAATGTTGTTGGTATGAGTAATGTGAAAACGGGTCATGATGTTTAGTGTAATTGTGTAGAATTTTAAATAAAACCCATTGTATCACATGAAGTTCTCCTTTATAAATTGATGCCTTTTGCAAAAGAATGATGCAGGATACAGAGGAGTAGATGACCTAAGGAGCTTTAACTGAAGTAGGAAAATGTTGTGTATGCTCAATAACACTGACAAGCTGCTTATGTTTTATATTTTGTATTTGTGTTTCAGTGTTCATGCTGAGCCTCAAATTTTGTACAAATTGCCAACGAGATCCAAACAGGAGAAAATTGAAGATACTTTGATGTGTCACAGCCCAGTTGTAAGTAAAAATAAGTAAACAGGTTATAAACAAGTTAGAAATTTGCAGACTGTTGTCTTACCCCTCTTTTTTTGACTTATCCACAGGAAAAAACCTTATCTTCTCCATCTGATACCAAACCGAGCCTCTTGGCTTTGACGGCCAATAACTGGCTAATTCGTCTTTCAGCTGAAACAGGAGAAGAGCTCCAGAGAGTTTACCTCTCTCCAAACTATAAGTTCAGGTATCTTGAAGGCTCTGACTTCAGTGTCCTTTGGAAGTGGAATTTATTTTTCAGTTTTTGTTCATTTTAAAGCATTTTTAACCTTACAGCTTCTTCTTGTCTTGCAGATATCTTAGCTGGGATGTTTCTCAAGAGACATTTTATGTTAAATCTGTTCAAAACAAGGAAACACCTTTAGCGAGACAGGTAAAGTGAATACATGTATTTAAAGTATTTGTGCTTTTTAAAAGACAGGCAATATGCAGTATGGTCTGTCAGACAGTAACTTTTATATTTTGGTTAAACATATAGCTGTCACTAGCTAATCTTTCTACTACTCTTTAGATGCATTGATTTTTTTCATCTTCTGGTTGCTTGTTTCAAATCAGAAGAAAATAATGACTCATTTACAGAGCTAGAATCAGTGAATCTGTAGTTTATTAATTTCCCTTTGATTTTCTGCACAACTAACAGTTTAATGCATGATTTAAAAATCCCACAAAAATATTTCTACTATAGAGAGAAGAGATGGAGACATTTTTTTTTTAGCCTTTTTATTATTTATTCCACAGGCAGGTATCACTCAGAATACAGTGATGCACATTGCTATTTTTCATGTTTTCCCTTTGGAAGTTATTGGCATTATGGAGATCACTAAAAGAGTATGTATAGTTTTTTTTAATGTTTACATTTTTCAAATTCACCTTTTGGAGTTGTATTTTATTTAAAAGTTGTTTTGTTTTTTTTTCTTGTAGGTTTTTGGAAATGGCGTCATAGGTGCTGATCTGGTTCAAGGTGTCCTTGCACTGTATTACAGCAATAAGTCAGTGAAGATGTACAGCTTCGAACACATTGTCCAAAGAGTATGTCTGTGTTTGTTCAGAGATATTCAGACATTATTAAATGCATCAGAATTAAATTTATTAAGAATCATGCAGCTGTGATTGTGATTTTATAGAAAGTGTTTTATTATCCTTCTGCTTATCTTGCTTTTTACATCTTGGAGCACATGACGAATATTTTCTTCATATTTTCTTTGTTTTCAGTACCTGACAGAGAAGCTAACACTCGGAAAGCACAGTCCGCTTCTTGGTGGCAAAACAGTGGGAGAGGCACCGTTTGGTATCCCGTTAAATATTAAAATCACAGGTTGGTTTGTTTTAAGTCTGAACCAGTGGTGTCTAGGCTTAAAGGTGACTTGATCCATGAAGTTTCAAATAATTAATAAAACATTCCTGTTTACGAAAGTAGCTAATAAAAAGAAAGTTGTCTTAAAGGGAGCTGTAAGGGAGCTAAAACGACTTGTTTAAGACGGTGCATGAACTGATTATTTTGAACTGTGAATCATGTAAAATTACCATAAAATATGGTGCTGGAAATGAACATGATAGGATCCTTTTATTAAACCTGTTAGCCACTCTTAAGCAAAAGTGTTTTGCTTCACAAAGTAAGCATATTTTTTTTGGTTTTCTTTCTCTTTGCACAGATTGCCCTCCTTTACTTTTCAAGGTGTCATGTGCTGAAAACAGTGTCCAGATTGGCGGAAACCCTTGGCACTACATTTACACACCGCCACGTAAAAAAGATGAGGGGACCTACCACATCTGTGCACTCAAGGACGGCACTATGGTATATTTAAGGAATCCTCTTTAACTATAAAACATAGCATTACCTTTTAATAATGGTGTTAACCTGTTAATCCCCAAGGGTCTTTCTGAGGTTCCTGCTTGAAAATGACATGCCCAAAGTGAATTGAGTATTTCTCTGCAATTACAAACTCTGTGTAAACAATCTTGGTATCAAAATAAAGCTAACACTTGTGAGACTTCATCAGAGGTGTAAGCATCACAGCAGATGTTATTGTGTCAAATTAACTGAGGATGGAACACAGAAAAATACGAAGGAGTTTTTCCTGGCCTAAATTTTTTTTTTTGTCTTTTATATCATATAACCCCTCTGAAAATATGCTGCAGTAGATCAGAAACTGAAGAAAACCATGAATCAACATATGGACATTATCTTTGCAAAGACCGATGCTGCTGAAGTGAAACAGAGCAAAGTTACAGAGGTTTGATTAGAGACATAGCTAAGCTTTTTTTTTGCATTTTTGCAACCCAAAAAAAAGCGGACGACGACACTGTACACAGCGGGAGTCTGATGCGTAATAAGCAAATAAGGCAGAAAATAGCAATTTTTGATGGGAAACTGCTCTTAAAGCACACTGGGAGATGGAGCTATGCAGGAAATGCAGTTTTATTTCGGTGGAAGCAAGACAGCAAAGGTAGGAGAGAATTCATGACAATGCTTTTCAAACGTGAAGTGTAACTTTGGTCTTCTTTTGCTGCTGGTTCAGTGAATTTTGGTCAGAGTGTGACGAAACTTGCAGTATTGGAATCTGTGAGAATTGTGCTTTCAGCAAAGACGTTGGTTGTCCATGTACATGCCATTGGGTGAAAGGGGTAATCCATGCTTTGTGTTAACATCTTTTTGAGCAACCTGTTTACCTGCTCTTTAATTGTTTGTTGTTCATTGAAATGGTTTTGTGAGCTTTAAGCTGAGATTCTGACGTTTCTGTCGATACCACACATGTCTATATTTAAATGACAGACCCAGTGGCACAGCCCGTGAAACCAGATGTTCCCCCTCTTGCAAATGCCCCCAGTACCGGGGGCATTGGGGTTTAACAGGTTAGCAGGGAGCCAATAGAGAGAAGCTATTATGGGAGAAATATCCTTTCTCTCTCTAGTCCCTGTCAGTATTCTTGCTGCAGCATTTTGGATCAACTGAAGACTTTTCAGGGCATTTTTAGGACAACCTGATAATAATGAATTACAATAGTCTAGCCTAGAGGTAATAAATGCATTAATTAGTTGTTCAGCATCACTCTGAAGGACATATCCTGGTCAAAAACAACTCCTAGATTACTCACAGTATTACTGGAGGCCAAGGTAATGCCATCCAGAGTAAATATCTGGTTAGACACCATGTTTCTAAGATTTTTAGGGCCGAGTACAATAACCTCAGTTACTTGAACCACTGGTTACATTAGAAAACAAGAAGGCCAGATTAGACTTTGCCAGAAAATATCTGAAAGATCTTGAACATTTCTGAAAAAAATCTTTGTACAGATAAAAAGAAGATTAACTTATACCAGAGTGATGGGAAGAGAAAAGTATGGAAAAGTAAAGGAACAGCTTACCACATCATCTGTCAAATATGGTGGAGGCAATGTTATGGCATGAGGATGTATGGCTGCCAGTGGAAGTGGGCCAGTAATGTTTATTGATGATGTGACTGCTGATGAAAGTAGCAGGAAAAATTCTGAAGTGTGCAGGGTTATACTCTCTGCTCAGATTCAGCCAAATGCTGTGGAAAAACTGATCAGACGGTGCAAATGGATAAGGACCTAAAGCATAATGCAAAAGCAACCCAGGAGTTTCTCAAAGCAAAAAAACAGGATATTCTTCTATGGCCATGTCAGCCACCTGATCTCAACCCAACAGAGCATGCTCTTCAGTGACTGAAGACAAAACTGAAAACTGACATGGGCCTGACAGAGCATGTCAAGACAGAACACATAGCATTTGGTGATGTCCATGGGTTGTAATCCAAGTATTTAAAACAATCCTTATAGTAAAATTCTATTAATTTGTCCAAATACGTTTGAGCCTAGGCAGATGAAATTGACAAGAAGGCACAATTATTGAATAGCCTACACTTGAATGGAGAATGATTAATTGGTTTTCTCTTTCTGTCTAACTGACACCTAATTGCAGTTCCCCTCACACTGTAAAACTCACGAATTAACACTTAAACATGTTATATCTAAGCCTGCTCTCATGGAAAAATGTAAAAAAGTTAAGAAAATGTTATCTATTTTTATGTGTGCATGCCACAGATGTGAAATGTCTCATTTTTCATTATAGTCAGTATGACTTGAAAACTAATATATGTTAATTGAAACTATACTTTGGATCTGCAACATGTTTGCTTTAAAGACTCTTTTATGGGATGCATCACCTTGGCAACCAAGATAACAAAGCTTTGAAAAAATTAACTGTTGCATTTTAAACTAAACCATGATCTTCTCTTTTAAAGCCAAGACTATAATTTTGCTGCCTAAACCTAATGAAAGAGTGAAAGCAAAAGTAAATAAAAACAGTGGATGAAAATGCAACATGTGTTGTTGTTGATGTAAAAGTAATTTAAAGAAATTGTAAAACCATTGGTTTCATGGGTGGTGTGAACTATATAATCCTTGGTGTGAGTGGCAGAATAACTTACACATTGCCACTCCTCCAACCTTGTGTTTTCACACCTAAAAGCTAGACATGAATCAATGTGTATATATATATCAATGTTTGACTGAGGCCATGTTGTATACTTTCTTGATATTTCTTGCTATGTCACAATGACAAGAAGTTGCACAGAAGTTACTTTCTACAGTTTAAGCTCATTACCTACTGGTGGTTGCTTCATATTAGCACCCATATAGATGTTCTTTGTCTTGGTAAAATAAACAAAATAAATAGCTTTTCTCAAAGATATTGAGTTATTATGTTTGACTTAACAATGGCACGTCTAAATTAAACTACAACATAGAAAATGGCCAAATGTCTAAAATGTTTGCATTTTGTTGCCATTTGATGACCAATTTTATCTATCATCCTCAAATGATTTTCTCTCACTCTCTCGACGGATTTACATTTTACATGGACATAGTTTATGAGGACAGTGAGCATTCATTGGAAAATTTGTTGTGAAAAGGGTCAACATGACTTTTTGACTCGCACTGATACAGAGTTTAGTGTATTACTCATAACATTTATGGATTTGTGCAGTCATCCGCTAGAGCGGCTAATTGTGTTGTTTTATCCCAAACTTAAGGACCAAAATACAGAGCTAATAAAGTACATCCACACTACTTCTGCCAAGTCAATTTTAGTTTTTAAATAAAGAGCTTATGTTTGAAGTAGTTCATATTAATAACTGTCTGAAAAACTTAAATGTGCAACTGATAGAGTCTGAGTTTTGTAAGAAATTGTTCTGACGGAAACATAAACTTAAGTAAATCTATCATCTCAAGGCTTCATCAAAGTTTAGGGAGAGATTTAGTATTCACAATGAAAGCAATTTGGAAAAGCAGTCCACCTACGGCAAAACAGAATGGGACTTATAATCCTGAGCATCAGAGCTGAACCTCTCAACTAGTGCAGACTCCATGTAAATGGGCTTAATCAAAAGCTTTACATCTGCTGGTGTCATAATTCCGATGGAAGGTCATTACTAGTTTGGGGAGCAGCTGAGCATTTCTCCATTAAAAAAGGAGAAAAAAAACTAATTAGTTTGCAAAACAAAAAAACAAAAGGGCTAAAACATGGCTGCACTGCGGGCTATCTTGCAGATAACTCTCTTAGCCAGACACGTTTCGTAATTAGTTTTTCCCCTCCACTGGGATATTCAATAACCTGCAGTTGGAGTGATGGAAGAAGAGATAGTGATACTTATCTCAAATGTTTTCTCGCCACAAAAAATAATCCTGTCATTCAAAAGGAGAGGATTAAAACTAGAAAGAGTGCTCATGTTTTCTGCTGGTAAACAGGTTTTGAAGGAGGGACATTCCCTCATGGGTTTAGCAGAGAAGCATATTTATTCCACTCCAGCTCATTTTTCGGGTCCCTGCAGTCTTCTCTCGTACTTTTTACTTGTTTGGAGGTAAACAAAATTGCATAAAGAACCTAAAACAATGAATTGAAACGATAAGTAACTTAAATAAGGCCAAGGACAGTGTTTCTCGTCTTGCAGTGTGTGCCTAACAAGAAAAACTTTCATTCAAAGACCCAACTTTTCATAAGCATTAGTCTTGGCAGTTTTATATTAAAACAATTCTGATGGTCCATATAAGGTACATTCAGATAAAGCAAATTCTGAAAATGGCCTAATTGTCTTTCTTTGGAACCGTAAAGACAGGCCTCATCAGTGCCAACCCTTCTGTCAGTCTGTGATGTGGCCTGCTTCAGGCTGGAGTGACCACTGGCCCTGGGTGGTGATGGATAGATATGTTGGTGCATTCGCATGTCCAGAGTCTGGGAGATGTGATTACTTCTGACAGCTTGTTTGCTCTTCTTCCACCTGGCCGGAGCCAACCCCCAAGCATTACCACAGGACAAAGGCACTTCTATGCAAGGAGTAAAACATACAACTTAATAAACCATTCAGGTACTATGTCAGCTAGGAATTATCACGCTGTTCAGTCTTAAGACTGGCAAACACTGTTTAGATCTTACACTGTAGCATCTGATCATATTGTTGCTATAAACCTCTCTGTTTTATCTGGCTTTTTTAAAAATTCACTCCTTTTACCATTTGCATCAAACACTTTTTTTCTGTTGAAATGAAATTAAGGAAAAGCTGCATTTGCACAGTTTTATCCATCAGTGCGGCAACAGTGGCCACCAGCAGGTCATTATTTGTGGTTTTGAGTGAAATGTTTCAGCAACTGCTGGATAGATTAATATTAAATCTGCTTCAGATAGTTGTGTTCATTCATGAGGAAAATCTAATAACTTTATCTAGCACCATCATCAGGTTTATTTATTACTCACTTTCAAACCTGTTAACATTCTCATCAGCCTCATCTTTGCCTTATGTATACACATTGTTAGCATGCTAGCATTGCAAACTAAGATTGTGAACAATAATTATAATAATGTAGGGACTCGGGGTGGGCTTGTTCAAGTCAAGTGTTCGTGTTTGAGTATGTGTGTGTGTTCAAGTTTACCTTGTTTTTTCACTTATGTGGTGTTGTTCCTTTATTGTTGTTAAATTGTAATGCGAATTCCAATGTTTTCATGACTAAGAGCACTGTTGAATTCAGCTAACAGCAGGTCACCATGAATGAGGCTGCTGTTTGGCCACTGTTAACACACTGTTTCCTTGTGCATGTTAATGTTAATAAAGCTGCATTCTTGTATCTGTGGGGTGTAAGGAGCCAGAGAAGTCGTAAGGCTTTTTCTTCTGCATGACCTTGCCACAGTAATTAAATTATATAATTTAGTAATTTACTTAATGAAAATATATTTTTGTCAATTAAAGCTTTAGGTTTTTCTCTGTCTTTGACGATCATTTCCCATTCATAGTGAATGCATCATTCTTCATGTATTAAAATTAAAAACTACTGCAACTAGTACCGCAACTGACATTTTTCCATGATTGACTGTGGAGGCCATTTGAGTACTGAGTAGTGAACTCATTCTCATCTTCAAGAAACCAGTTTGATATGATTTGACCTTTATGACATGGTGCATTATCCTGCTGGAAGCAGCCATCAGAAGATGGGTACACTGTGCTCATAAAGGGATGGACATGGTCAGCTGTGGTCAGGCTATAGTGTTTAAATGATGTTCAATTGGTACTAAGGGGCCCGAAGTGTAACAAGAAAATCAGACCAGGCAACATTTTTCCAATCTCCTCTTGTCCAATTATGGTGAGCCCGTGCAAATTTTCCCTGTTCATAGCTGAAAGGAGTAGCCCATTTGCTTCAAGGTTTGACTGTTGTGCATTCAGAGATGCTCTTCTGCATACTTGGTTTCAGTGAGTGATTGTTTGAGTTGCTGTTGCCTTTCTATCAGCTTGAAGCAGTCTGGCCATTCTCCTCTGACCTCTGGCATCAATAAGACATTTTTACCCAGAGAACTGCCTCTCACTGCATATTTTCTCTGTTTCTGACCATTCTCTGTAAACCCTGGGGATGGTTGTGTGGGAAAATCCCAGTAGATCAGCAGTTTTTTAAATACTAGTCTTAGTAGTCCAATAGTGTTTAAAAAGTCTTTTTCCTGTATACTTTTATCCTTTTAGTTGAAGAGGTCAAGAGACAATGAAACTGACTGGAAGATAAGCAAATCCAAAGAAAGACAGAAAAAAGGGGAGAGGAAAATGATACCACAAATGGGCAGGCAGTAAAACTGAAAAACAAGTGTAAACGCATTAAGTCCTTGCCATTTTTGGACAGGTGAATCGTTATTAAATATTCACAAACACTCCTACTGCTGGCTTACTTAGAAGAGGACATAAAAAGTCAAATAGCCAAACTGGGGCAGCTACAAAGGGTTTCTAAGAATGGCAGAACTTTTGGAAACTACTCTGAACTGCAGCTAAGGTTACTTTGCAAATCAGTGAACAGTTTTTAAGAAATTGACTTGATGCTTGTGTTCAGCCATGTGGTTTTGTAATGAGCATATTTGTATGATGACTGATGCATCTGTTTTTTTTTTCAGTATTGCCAGCTTTGCATCTCCACAAAGTGCTAGATCAATCGGCTGTGAATGGACAGGCCACTGAACAGTCACTTACTCATTAGGAAAACCAGCCCATATTTTAGAAAGCACAGCTTTCTTTTTGAAAAGGCAAATTAAAAGTCCTCTTAAATAAAACAAAAACTGTTCATCTTCCCTAACACCGCTAGGTATAAGACATCTCACTCAATAAATGAATTCAGAGAAATATTTCTGTGCCCCATTGCTAAAGCATGAAATATATGAATGATCGCTCCCCAGGAGACCTCACAAAGAATTATTAAAACCTGAAAAATAAAAGTCTGTGAAGGCCACAAATTCAGCTGAGCTATTTAGAACATATTGTAAGACATTCATGTCATTCTTAAAAGGTTTTGATAAGCTTGACAAAATGTAAAAAATATTTTTTTTCTTTAGTAGGAAGCTATTGAAGCTCCACGTATTTGAAATTTTATCAACATGATAATATGCACGCATGTAAACGTGCACACACGTGCATTCACCTATGCTGATCTAAGCCGCTGTAGAAAGGTTTTGCATGAGTTGCAGGCCACTCTGCACTCATGTACATTCACAAAGCATACCATTAAATATAATAGGGGTTTTATCATCGACTGTCAAGAAATACTGCTTCATTTGCATTCAGATTTAATTTACCATACAGAAGCTAGTGCATCCAAGAAATTTTCCTATATGCCCTCCCCCTTGTGTCACACACATATGCACACATAGACATGCTCATGATTTTTAATACAGTCGTAAAGGAGGGATCTTGCATAAAGTCGCTACATTTTAGTTTCACATTATTAAGTGGTGTTGGGGATATTTCCTACTATTAATTCAAGTTATAGTGTAAAAACATAAAATCTTATGCAAAGTTGTTGAACTGATATCCGCTAACATATACAAAGATTGTTATTACTGAACTGCTAAAAAGAATATTCTTTTAGCATTACTATCCAACTAGATTCTACTACTGCTAATCTAACACTAAGATGGACCATAAGTGAAGTGAAACATGATGCTTTCAAAACAATTATTGGTAAAAACGTTTTAAAAATGCATCTATTAGCTTGCAGATGCATTTTATATACTCCAAATTTAAAACAAATGCAATCCCTTACACTGGAGAAACAGAACTATTGTTAAAGAGTGAGACTCCTTGCCCGTCTGCCTCTCTGTCTCTTTTCACCTGGAGTAATGCAGACTCTATTTCACAGACAAAATATCCTCTGTAGAAGCTGTCAAAGTGTTTACCCACAGGCCTGAGTCTCTATCTGAGGCCTGACATCTAATATAGAGAACTGGCCTGCAGCATCCACCGCCTTCCCTTCCAAACGTCCACTCCTAGAATGAGAGAGGAAGGGGAGATGAGGTGCAACATGGAGACGGGGAGTGGTGGTGGTGAGTGGGGGGGTGGACAGACCAAACTGGTTGGGGAGGAGAAGAGCGAAAGAGAAGGAGGACAGGACAGGAGGTTAGAGGACAGGAAGTACAGAGAGAGGAGAATGACTGAGTTTAAACTCTCAATTGTCCTCTCTGAGAATAAAGGAATAAATTACCTAAATGCACACACTATACTCTCACAAAGCAAAAGTAAGATGGGTGCTTGACACACCTTTGACTTTGTTACTATAATGGGGTTTTCTTGACCAAAAATAACAAAAACAAATGTACAGACATAATTATACACAAAACACTTAAGACTAATGAATGTTCACCAAGTGGTTCTTAAGAATGTTAATTCCTTTGTAACCTTTAAGCCGTAAAATGAAATTACTTTTTCAGGTGTGTTTTTTCTTCCTAAGGTGTTTATGCAATACAGTAAATGCTATAAATGTACTACTTTATCACTTCATTGTACCTTTGGAGGATGGAGGGTAGCGAAAGGTACATGTTTTACAACCTATAAGGAAGACATTTCTATAAAATCTGAGCTGCGTCTTGAGCACCATCAAGTTTTACTATCATCTTTAGCTTGTATAAGGAGGGCAGAATCTAAAGGGTTGCTAACGCTCCCTCTCATACACACACACAGGGAGTCACAAAACACACTTACATATGCTGTTTAATGCAGCCAAATGTGCTCATGTTATACATAGCACACACACATGCCACACGCATCCTCTGCACAATAGGGGATCTCAATCCAATTAGCTTGATTATTAATTAAAGCGTGCACTCAGAGGAAAGCTGGCACTGGTGGAGGCGGCCCAAAGGGGGGCGTCTGCTGAGTGGGCTCTGGACTCACTGTAGCAAAAGGTGATTAGGCTGCATGGCCAACACACCTATCTATGCTCTCTGCACTGTACACAAAGACAGAGCCACTTGCACCCCATGCACAATGCACTGATACGGCAAATGAGTGCACACACATTTCAGCTGCATTCTAAGTGTTTTTTCCTCTCTTATCTTGTGTCTTTACCATGCAACTCAAAGAAACATTTCAAACTGTCTTTCCTCATAGTCATATTTGTGCAGTGCAGTTGCACATGCATACAGTCATATAATTTCTATTCATATAAGATGTATCTGTGGTATTTTTTTCTCTTTGTGTATGCTGTAAATAATAGTTGCAATGAGAAAATAATAAAAGGGAATAATATCAAATATTGCTGAGGACAAATATTAAACTTGAAAAATGCTTGCATAGCCACCAACTTAAATAGAGACCTACAATAATGAACAGCTTAAAGCATCTGTTTGTGTGAAATGCATGTGAATTAAGAGGATAGAGATGACTTCAAAGCACAGATTTTTGTAGATTTTTCATTGACTCACTGTCCTCTTCCTTCAGTCTAAAATAGAATATAAGCATGGACAAAATGCTCACTGAGATGAACATAGGACATCTATGACCAGAATTACTTAGTTTTTACTCATCTTCTTACCTTTGGATTTCTGATTTCTTTCAAGAGAGCTGTGGTAGGCTCCACTGTTATTTGATGCATTATCTGTCATGTAAATCCTTATAAATAATATATGCCGCATATATTTATGCAGAATGCAATTTTTAGGTCTTTTCAGCTAAAGACTGTATGAACCACTGTTTTTGTTCCTGTGAGTCCCTTAAATTTGTGGCTAAATCTATAATCAGAGTCTCTCATTTGCGTGTACATATGTCACGTATATTTTCATTTTCTTGTTTAGCTATGGCAGAAAATTCCACAACAGTCTCCACATTTATGGGTGTTTATAGGAGAATTTTAGGCATTTTTCAACACCTAGAGTGCATTTTGTTGTTTTTGAAACTTTGTTTTGTCACTAAGAAACCATTATCTGGGCCTTTAACACCTCTCACACTGGACAGGACTGTAACTCCCAGTATATAGGATAGTCCAGTTCCACTTTTTCTCAACTGCAGTTAGTTCAAAAATCAACTGAGAGACTTCTAAGTGGTACAAAGAAACAGCAACATACCAGTCCTATTTTAGCTCAATTGCACTGACTACCTGTGAAAAATAGAGTTTTATTACTTGTTTTAAGTCCCTCTGTGGATCAGTTCCAAAATATATCACAGATTTTTCAACTCTTCTAACTCAAACTATATTTTACCTCCAGGTCACTGAGGTCATCCTTCCAACAACTTCTCTCAGTGCTTCCCTCTCATTTAAAAACTAAAGGCAACTGGGCTTTCTGCGCTATTGCCCCTATGGACTTTGGAAAATTTCATCCCTGGATTTTTATATTATTTGTTTAATTTTAATCATGAATGATTAATGATTAATGATTTAATGATTGCAAGTAAATATGGTGACCAACTGGTTGCTCAGGGGTTGAGCATGCAACACCCTCAGCCTCTGGGCGGCCACTTTTGATTGCAAGATGACCTCACAGGTCGCCTGGTGGAAGGCAACCTGTCATCAGCCAATTGAGATCCAACTCTGGCTGACTGCAGTCACTCTCAGACAGATTATTAAAGGTTTGGAAATAAATGTTGTCTAATTAATAAATGCAGGCAGATTGCCAACATGTTGCAATCAATCTGAGTAAGTCTCCACCAATGAATGCAACTTGTCTATGACACGTCAACAGGGCACTTAATTCAGTTGGTTGCCAACTACAAGGATTCTGATTATACTCCTATATAAAAGTAAGGCTGCCAAGAGCTTATGTCATTTTTCAGTTAAATCACTGTCCTGGAGCAACTACGTCACTATTTGTGGAGGAATTTCTGAATTCCTGTTTCAGTGCTATGAGTATCTGGCTGGACTCACTTCTCAATACTTACTGAATGTAAGTAGTTATTTTGAATTTCCGTTTAATGAAAATTTCTGTGTATGTAATTGCCAACTTGACAGCATTCAATTGCAAACTGATAGCAGACTGACTCTGTCTTATTGCCGTTTTATTGTCATCTTAATGCACCAAAGTCACTTTCAAGACAGCAACTGACTACGTGTGATTGCAGACCTGGTCCATGTCTTCAAAGCAATATATATATATATATATATATATATATATATATAACCATTTAGCTGACCAGAACCTACAATTTCTGACCTGGCCCAAAAGCCAAATTATACAGCATACAACACAGTCAAGTACCCTTCTCTGCGGCAGCTCATAATAAGCCAAAGCGTTACCTTCATCTGGGTGCATGATTATAATACTCCAAATGTGACTTGGCGTTCAGAAGTTTACGTGATAAATTTCCTCATGAGAGGCACTGATATCCTAAGTGTTCAAAAGTCTGTGAGGACATTCATCAGGGTCAGGTGTGTGAGGTGGATCATGGTGGATCATAACCATGTTTTCAATCACAAGTTGTAGAATGATACTCGAATGAGGCCAAGACGGGGACAATTTCAAGAACTGGTGCATAGTATGTAGCGTCATTTGACCATTATGGTTTACAGGAGAAAAAAAAAAAAAAGATTTTTACTTATTTATCAGAACTTTCTAAATCACACATTTCTTAGGAAAATAACTACAAGAATAGTGTTTAAAGTGTTTCAACACCTTTATCCATCTGTTTTTTGCATTTGGCAGGGGGTGCTGTGATGGTTGCCTTTTGCAACAGGAAGTTCTGCAGCACCCCCAGCACCACTACTTCCCACGACCTTCATGCTTTAAAACTAGCTGTACAAGCTGATGAATGACCTCTTTTTGGTTTCACAGATACATGAAGGGCACTTCCCAAAGTCTGACATGCATTGACCCATCCGGTCAGTGTCCTCCTCAGTCAAGCTGGTTACCACGATTGCTGCAGAAACACTAAACTACTGTGAACCGAATAATTAAACAGCTCGTACTGCAAGAATTTATAGACGATATCAGTGTTTTTGTTTTTCATTGTGTAACTTATAGTTTCAGAGTATGGTAAATGGTAAATGGACTGATTCTTATATAGCACTTTTCTATTCTCCCAGAGCACTCAAAGCGCTTTATACAACATGCCTCCTAGTAGATGCACCTATGGTATGAATTTAAAAATCCTAAGTTGCCTCATTTGAGTTATCACATTCACCAGATTTTCAGAAAACTTGACCTTGACCTTAAGGTCATAGAGTTTCAAACTCGTCCGAGATTTTTAGTAGATGCACCTATGGTATGAATTTGAAAGTCCTAGATGACGTCCTTCTTGAGTTATTGGACTCCCAAACTTGGCACCCAGCAGGGTGATGACAAAAAAAAAAAAAAGAAAAACAATAATTTAATCATTTCCGGAGCAGGTGAGACATCAAATTTTTCTGCTCCCAGTAAAAATGCTCTCTTTCCTCCTTGTAAAAAAATATTTTTAATGTTAGTTTTAATACAAAATAGACTGTTAAAGCAGGTATAACACATATGAACATCAGGAAATAGAGACAAGCAAATGATTCCGTTCAGTGAGATATTAAGGTTCACTAAAACTATCCACTTATGAAGCTTAACTTTACTCTCAGCCAAACTAATTTGCTCAGGAACAATTAAAACACTGAAATGAACATCAGCTGACAGATATATCCTAAGTGAATTATATCCTGTGTTTAACCTCCATGGAGAGGTGAGGGCTAGTGGAGGTTTTGAAAGCTGTGTGCCTGGAGCTGGGTGTTGTCGGCGGTAGTATGAGCCCAGAATACCCGGTCAGGTGACAGTTAGCAAGGCAAGCTGGCTGTTAGACCAGTGGGAATGGACATCTCTGAAAACACCGGAGCACTTTTGCAAAAAGGCTCTATCTTGACAAATTGACTAGATATTTGAAGATTACGCCACTACATTCTTGGCTAAACCGTCCATTTTTCACGGTCTATTTTTAAAACACGTCTTAAAACCTTTTTTTTCTTTGGCTTTTGACCCCAGCAAGACTTAGTACTTACTTTTATGTTTTTATAATTTTTATTATTAGTTTCAATGTCAGCTGTGGTTGTTTTAAAGTGCTTTATAAATAACGATGATGATGATGATGAGACGTTAGACTCTAAATGAGCTGCAGTAAGAGATAAAATTGATTCATTAACACTACAGCACAGGAACCATGAAATAATTAATTAAAACTGGAAATAATTAAAATTGGAAATAGTTATTATACAGTGAAATAATTAAATGTCATTAATTAATTAGAACTGGAAATAAGTAAATAAATACTTTATTAAATATTTTAAGTGAAATGAGTTGAATTTTAATTAATTCAAATGTAATTAACTTTTTTCCAATTTTAATTAATTAATGACACATTTAATTAATTATTTAATTATGCATTTATTTAATTCATTTTGGCACTCGTGGCCCTTGTGGATAAAAAGTGTTTATGAATAAAAGGTGATTTGCTGATTTATAACTATGCATTAAAGTATAACTGCTTGCGTGCAATAATAATGTCAGATGTGTAACAGAGAACGGGGGAAGCTGACCATAACACAATGGACCAGCTGTGCTTTGTGTGATAGGACAGATATCTGTGGAAAAGTACTGAAGGGGTGTGTGTGTGCTTGAACTGTTGAATGAATGTGGGCGTAACCGAGGGCATAAGGGCTACTGCCTGAGAAAGGGGGGGCAGATCTCTGCAGGCAGACTTAACTGTTGTGGCTGTGTGTTCTGTAGACGTCTCCGGATGCATCTGTAATAAAGGGGAAAGTGATTTTGGAAGTACAGTCTCTGTATTGATCTTTACCATCAACCAACTCGGGGAAGTCGGCATACTTCAACAATTCTGGGGGCTCGTCCGGGATGGTAAAAGGTCCAA
>VUQS01075677.1:0-21705 GCA_015108495.1 Heterochromis multidens
TCAGGAGTATGGGGTGTCTGGCCCGTTGCTACGGGCCATTCAGTCCTTATACAACCATTGCAATAGCTTGGTCTGCATTGCCAGCAATAAGTTGGACTCATTCCCAGTGGGTGTTGTACTCCACCAGGGCTGCCTTATGTTACTGATTCTGTTCATAATTTTTATGGACAAAATTTCTAGGTGCAGCCAAGTGGCAGAAGGCTTCCACTTTGGTGGTCTCAGAATCTCATCTCTGCTTTTTGCAGATGACGTGGTTCTGTTGGCTTCATCAGGTGGTGGCCTCCAGCTCGCAGTGGAGTGCTTTGCAGCTGAGTGTGAAGTGGCGGGAATGAGAATTAGCACCTCCAAGTCTGAGGCCATGGTTCTAAGCTGGAAAAGGGTTGAGTGCCCACTCAACATCAGGGACGAGTCGCTGCCCCAAGTGGAGGAGTTTAAGTATCTTGGGATCTTGTTCATGAGCGAGGGGAGAGGGCAGCAGGAGATTGACAGACGGATTGGGGCTGTGGCTGCAGTGATGCGGATGCTGTACCAGTCTGTCGTGGTGAAGAGAGAGCTGAGCATAAAAGCAAAGCTCTCAATTTACCGGTCGATCTACGTCCCTACCCTCACCTATGGTCACGAGCTCTGGGTAGTGACCGAAAGAACGAGCTCGCGGATACAAGCGGCGGAAATGAGCTTTCTCCGACGGGTGGCTGGCCTCTCCCTTAGAGGTAGGGTGAGGAGCTCAGCCATCCGGGAGGGGGACAGAGTAGAGATGCTACTCCTCCACATCGAAAGGAGCCAGTTGAGGTGGTTCGGGCATCTGACAAGGATGCCTCCTGGGCGCCTTCTGGGGGAGGTGTTCCGGGCATGTCCCACCGGGAGGAGGCCCCGGGGCATCTCTCGGCTGGCCTGGGAACGCCTCGGTGTTCCCCCGGATAAGCTGGAAGAGGTGGCCAGGGTGAGGGAGGTCTGGGCTTCTCTGCTTAGGCTGCTGCCCCCGCGACCCGGCCCCGGATAAGCGGAAGAAGATGGATGGATGGATGGATGGATTTCCATTCTCACCTCAGTTGGTAATATCTGGAAATGTTCAGGTCTGCAGTACATGTGTGAAAATATCTTTGGTTTGCTTGAATCTTTGCAGTTCAGTTTGTAAGAGGAATAAAGTGGCTGTTCTCACAGTAACAGCTACAGGAAACACAGAGATCTCATATTTCTTATTCCGTCATTCCCCACATTTACACTTCATCTGACTCAGTGACTACATGTTGTATATACACAACAAGATCTGACCCCCACTACACTCCTGTAGGTTACTAATAATGACCGTCCCAGTTTGTCCTTCATCCTGCACTTTTCCTCTTCTTCACTGTATAAATGTTCACCTTGCCTCTCCTCCTGTCTTCTCTCTTATCATTCTTCTTACTGTGTGTTGCTGTTTGTGGCAGTGATGTGTTACCTATGCACAGGTAAAACCATTTACTTCCACAGTGAGTTCTTCCACAGTGACATCTCATCCCAGCAGGTTGAACGTTCAGTGGGGCTGAAGTCAGGAGGAGGAAAGTCCATGACAGTCAGCAATCCTTTGGTCTTCAGGTAGATCTTTGAGGTGTTTGGACTCATTATCCTGCTGCAGGATGAATCCTTCTCCACAAGCCAGAGGGTGAAGCAGTCTCTGGAGGATAGTGTTTCTTCTTCCTGGTCAGAGTTGAAAAAGAACAAAACTCCTCCAAACACTGCAGTTTAATACACTGCAGTCACAGTTTCTCCTGTCATTTCAGACCCGACCAATCCCATCTACTGTTTAGCAGCCAGGCAGCCACCTGAGGTATGTTCAAAAAGTACCTCCCATCTCCTTTTCCTAACCACTTTTACTTGACCTCAATGAAAACATCATCAAGGTTAAGGAAAGATGGGTGGGAGTATTCATAAGGACTTAGGAAAAGAAAATAATTAGAACAACCTTACACTAGTCTCCTAACAGTGTGACGCTGGATGTGTGCAGAAGATGGACTACAAAACACACATCTTACTTCACCACAGTGTTCTTACTCTGGTATTTGATGCAGGTCATGTAGAACAGCCTGAGAAATATCTTTTCATTACAAAGGTTTTAAAGAAGATGGAACATTTAGTGCCACATTTACTAACAGTGTGGCAGTGCAAAGCCTTTTTTGAGTTAAACCAACTGCTGGATTTCCTAAAGAGGCTCAGCGTCAGTTTGTGACTGAACGTTGTGGACAGGAGTATTTTTGCGGCTGGACTTATGACATATGTATTTGTAGGAGTTTCCCTTTCAGGAGGAGAATATTTAAATGAAACACACAAACGTGATTTACTAAGGTTTGCGGCATGCAATTTACTGTAAATTGTGCTAAATTTAACACAAAAAAAGCATGGCTTATGCCTTATGTGGTTGTGATAGTTGCTTCTAGGCGTGTTTATTTGGAATGGGGGGGGTAGTATATCAGAATGAGTGCATTATCGCTTAAAGCTGTGATGCAGTGCCAACACTCTCTATCCTAAAGCTCTTTTCTCAGTCTGAGATGCTGAGTATTTAGAGCTGAGCCCCACTTATTTCTGGTAATGCTGGGAGTTTAGGAAACAGCAGAAATTAACTTAAGTGAGCTGTCTTTTTCTCAGCAGTGAAAACAGAAAGAGCAGCTTCTCTCTATTGAATCTGTAATGAATAAAAGTGAAATGTCTGTGAAAATGCAGCTGTTAATATTACTGTGTTAGATTTATGCCTGAATTTTACAATGTGCTGGTAAAAAAAAAGCGATATTCAAGCATTTATGCACGTCACAGTACCATAATCAACATACAGAGGACTCATGATCTGACAGTAAATAATGTCAGCTGTTCCACACATATTTCAGTTTGTAATAATGCAGCTCTCCTCTGGATTCAATTCAATTTTATTTATATAGCGCCAAATCACAACAACAGTCGCCTCGAGGCGCTTTATATTGTAAGGTAGAGACCCTACAATAATACAGAGAAATCCTGAGCTCCACCTGAGTCTCAGTCCTCAGGACCCTTTTCACAGTGCCCAGCAATTTCTATCAGAAGAGGTATCCCTGATATCAAAAACATACTGATTCTCCTTTGGCCTCCTGGTTAGTAGGCCTCCATCACTCTCTCCCTCAGCTCCCTCAACAGGTCTGCTGGATTTTGAGCTGCTAATTTGTGCTGCTAGTTATTACTAAAGTGAACTGGCTGGGTCTTACGTGTCTCTTTAAATTATAGCACACTGTTAGTAGATCACCCTGCGACTGAGCCATTCAGTCCCTTACCATTGTAAGAGCTTGGTCCGCATTGCCAATAACTCGTTCAGGTGGGTGTCTCCGCCAGGACTGCCCTTTTCCACCTTGATAGCCTCAGAATCTCATCTCTGCTTTTCGCAGATGATGTGGTTCTGTTGGCTCCATCAGGTGGTGGCCTCCAGCTCTCACTGGAGCGGTTCAGTGTGAAGCAGCGGGAATGAGAATCTGGCCATGGCCCTCAGCTGGAAAAAGGTGGAGTGCCCACTCCGGGTCCTGTTGCTGCCCCTAGTGGAGGAGTATATCTCGGGGTCTTGTTCACGAGTGAGGGGAGAGGGGAGAGGGGAGCGGGAGATCGACAGACAGATCGGGGCTGCGGCTGCAGTGATGCGGACGCTGTACCGGTCCGTCTTGGTGAAGAGAGAGCTGAGCGTAAAAGCGAAGCTCCCGGTTTACAGGTCGATCTACGTCCCTACCCTCACCTATGGTCACGAGCTCTGGGTAGTGGCCGAAAGAACGAGATCGCGGATACAAGCAGCGGAAATCAGCTTTCTCCGAAGGGTGGCTGGCCTCTCCCTTAAAAATAGGATGAGGAGCTCAGCCATCCGAGAGGTGCTCAGACATCGAAAGGAGACAGCTGGGGTGGTTTGGGCATCCGATTAGGATGCCTCCTAGGCGCCTCCTGGGTGAGATGTTCTGGGCATGTCCCACCGGGAGGAGGCCCCGGGGCAGACCCAGGACAGCTGAGAGATTATATCCTTAGATTATATCTCTCGGCTGGCCTGGGAGCGCCTCAGTGTTCCCCCGGATAAGCTGGAGAGGTGGCTGGGGTGAGGGAGGTCTGGGCTTCTCTGCTCAGGCTGCTGCTGGACCCGGCAAAAGGTTGGAAGAAGATGGATGGATGGATGGATAAATTATTGAACATCACTTTTTACAGGCTCCTCTTCAATTTCTTTGAGTATGTCTATAACCCGCCTGTCTCTACAACAAAATGTGAACAGGGAAATCACACAAATTGCACTTCATTTATAACTTCTAATATATGATTAGTAACACAGAGTGCACACGTTTTTTCCTATGGCCCTTAATAACGCTCAGGACTAACGACGCGCCTGCTTTAAAGTCTTAGTTTGTGAGTAAAAACGATGCATTCAGTGCTCATTAATGTTAGTGATGTCTAAAGAGGTCCTCGGCTTCGTACGTTTTTCTTTTGTTTTTTTTTCCTCTCTGTTACATACTCGATATTTCCAAAGTAAAAAGAGCCGAAGGGCCTTCAGGAGCCATCCGGGGGATTAGCTCAAATGGTAGAGCGCTCGCTTAGCATGCGAGAGGTAGCGGGATCGATGCCCGCATCCTCCAAGTTTTTTTTTTATTTTCTTCTCTTAAAAAATTCCTGTTTCATAGATTCATGAACTATATGTAAAAGAGGAGCTCTTAGCAAGCTCTATGTCAAACGTTCAGCGAGGTTAACTCGGAGCAGCTGCTTGAAAATCATACAACCCGAATTCCGGAAAAGTTGGGACGTTCTTTAAATTTGAACAAAATGAAAACCAAAGAACTTCCAAATCACATGAGCCAATATTTTATTCACAACAGAACATAGATGAAGGTCTTAGAGCAACATATGCTCCCCTCCAGACGACGTCTATTTCAGGGAAGGCCTTGTATAATTTCCCAGTTTCAACATTTGTTATGTTATCTATGTTCTGTTGTGAATAAAATATTGGCTCATGTGATTTGGAAGTTCTTTGGTTTTCATTTTGTTCAAATTTAAAGAACATTACAACAACCCGAATTCAGGGTGTACATGCACAACACATGTTAATCAACGGACAACCAGCAGATGGCAGCATAGCATCATAAAGGATTGATTAACCGTAGACTTATTCAAAGGGGTTAATTTTCATGACCACGCCTAGAAAATCTGTCTTCTATTTGTATTCATTTAGTTCTGAATGAGCTTGTATTTATAGCAACATGTTCAGATGAGTTTCTGTCTTCTTTTTTCATTATAAAGAGAGAAAATATAAATTTGTTTAAACACTTAATCCACAAGAATATTGATTCTCCGACCACAAGCTCTCTGATACCTCAGAAGTGCCAAATGAGCGCTGATGTTCATCAGCTGTGGAGGACCAATAATGACCCAAGCATCAAAATCTAAGTAGTTTAATCAATTAGTACATATACAAAGAAATATGGAAATGAAGACTGAGAATTAAGAAATTCACCTTAAATACGGTAAAGGAATAGAAACCAAAATAAAGAATTGAAGCTATTAATAAATATGGGCATTTACACACTTTACAGGATGGATGCAAACAGGCCAGAAACTGTTTGATACAGAATGCTCTCTGTGATTGTTTTCACTTTGGCAGGATGTACTATAATTGATCATTTTAGACATTCACTGGACAAGCACTGTGTGCCTTGCTGGAACACTAATGTTGGGAGGTTTTAAACTGCTTTGAAGTACAGGAATTTACAATAATTATTGTTAAAGGAATATGTTATAGACTGGAAAAGATCACGGACATGCAGGTCAGTATATGTAGTAAGGGAAAATGCTGAAACTTCAGGGGTCTTCTAGAAAGGGTGACTTGCTGCAGATGATGGTAAAAACGTTTATTGTTCTCGCTTAATTCACAAATTCCTGCACATTTAACAAACTTTTCAGCTTTCAGTAAATCAGAACACACGTGACAATAAAACTAATGATAATATTTTCAGCAAAATAAAACTAGCTGTCACTGTGAAACAATAACATTTTGCACCACCACATTGCAGTAATGGATTAGATCATATGCGAATAATCTTTTGCAAACTGGAGTCATATATAATGCTTATAATCTACAACTTTATGTTATGTCAAATGGCAAGAAAACTCTTTCAGAAACACGTGAACTGAATATCTTTACAGTGTAAAAACAGTCAAACTCAGCTGTTTATTTTAAACTCCCAGCATCTTCTTCACCATGTATCCTGGCATGTTGTACAGGAAAAGAGCCAAGATGGCGAGCAGCAGGAGAGCAGTGACAATCTTGATGGTCAGCCACCTGTACTGGTCACAAACCAGGTGTTTTGCAGCTTTGAAGGGGATGAGGAACCAGAGGAGGGCAACATCTGGACGGCTGGTGGAGTACAGAGTTATAAACACTGCGTTAGACAAATGACACAAAATAATAACTGACAAACTGATTTTCTGTCTGAACCTTTAGATGTTGTCACCACTTTGCAGGACAGGAGAAATAAACATTCATTTCTATTAGATTTTATAAGATCAAACACAAAGATTAGGAAAAACAAACGTATTTGAACCCATATCACTGATGACAAAAGAATACAGCATCTTTTCAGTTTTCTAATTAATAAGCAAACACATACATACAACACAAACAAGGACATTTATACAGAGATGATACAACCACCCGATTAATAGGTTGTCCAAAGCTCAGTTTATTCACAAATTTAAAATATCATACATAGACGCAAAAGCAAAAAACTGCATTCAAACACAATATACTCACTTTTAAACCAATACAACATATGAAAGTGACTAAAGGTCAGTTATTTTAAAAACAAGGTGAGCACAGGAAATGCAGAAAACAATCAAGAAACAAGAAAAACTGCAAATTTGTAACAGCAACAAAAAAAAACAAACAATGTGATTTGTACACATTAATAAACAATATCAGACACACTCAATAAGTTTTATTACTGTGCTTTTAACAATGCAGCAGTTAATTTATGATATTGTAAACTTGAATAACATTCACAACAGAATAGAAGTTATCAGTGAACACACAGTCTTTGAAGAGGTAAAAACCTCAGCTGGTTCTTTAGGCTCCCAGCATCTTCTTCACCATGTATCCTGGCATGTTGTATATGAAAAGAGCAAAGATGGCCAGCAGGAGAAGCGCAGTGACAATCTTGATGGTCAGCCACCTGTACTGGTCACAGATCAGGTGTTTTGCAGCTTTGAAGGGGATGAGGAACCAGAGGAGGGCAACATCTGGACGGCTGGTGGAGTACAGAGATGTAAAAAGACGTTAAAGTAGCCAAAACCATTTTGGCCCACAAATAAACAAAATAAATTCCCACATAATGTAACAAGCGCAGGTAAGACCTGCTCACCTCCGCACTATTCATGTTAGTGCGGAGGTGCCATGAAGAAGACACATATTAGAGCCAAGTGCTGGAACCATGTAACTCCAGGCTGTCTCCATAAGGACCACTTTTCATCTATTTGTCTGTAACTCATACAGTGTAGGTAATTACTGGTTTAACTGGGTCAATTAAACACTAAAATTTCTTCAAAATGTTGCCCACTGCACATTTAAATATAAAAAGCACAAATATTTTTTTTTTAAAAAAGTATTAAAATCAGTGCACACTAGTTTTGTCTCATTTTCATATAGTCAACAATTTAAAAATGTTATTTTTAACCTTGATTTTATTGAGGTATTATTCATCAAAATTAGTAAACGGCTTTTGTCACACTGATCACAAATGCAATGCATCAAATCTTAATTTATTAAACTTATGAAACTTATTTCTAAGTTTTAAGACGACCTTTTTATGGCCTTTAGTAGTGAGAGGATAAAATGTTGGTATGAAATTCAGGTCAAGGAGTTCTTTATCAGAACGTTCTCACACACACTATCACATACTGTCAGCAGGTTAAACTTTAAAAACTTTTTTAACTTTACAAATTCTGAATTGCACTGTGTACTGTGCTGAGCAAAAATGCAACCATGCAAAAAAACAACCCCAAAAACAAAACAAAAAACCTGAATACAGCAAAAAAGCACCAACTCCATAAACCCAAAGCACAAACTTGTGTTTATTTTATATACAGCCAGCATATGTAGAGTCCTATGAAAAACTAAGCACACCATAACTTCTTCCATAGGAATTAAGAGTTAAGGAGCAGCCAGCTGCTGCTAAACAAATTCACTCAACAGTTTGCTGCTCTGGTGCTTTCAGGTGTTTGTTAACATAATGCCACAATTGTCCCAGCAAATTCACCCCAGCATCAGACTGTGCAGTGCTCAGAGAACCTGTAAAAAACCCAAGAACTACATCTCAGATTCTACAGGCCTCAGTTAGCATGTAAATTAGCAGTAAATCTTACATCTTATGACAGTACAATTAGAAAAATGCTTGTTTGGAAGGGTTTTCAGGAGAAAGCCTCTTCTCTCTAAAAAGGACATGGCAGCATGGCTTAAATCTGCAAAGCTGCATCTGAACAAACCACAAGACTTCTGGAACAAAGTGCTTTAGACAGACGAGACCAAAGTGAAGATGTTTGTCCATAATGCACAAAACCAAACACAGCATATCAGCACAAACACCTCATACCAACTGTTAAGCACAGTATGAACATGAGGGCTCATCTAATCCACCACCATCCTGAGATAATGTCAGCCAAAGACAGCAAAGCTAATGTTAAATCGGCTCAACCGAAAAACCAACCAACTCTGGACACGCTCAGCGTGACAAAGCTGCCTTCCAATTCAGAGCAAGCTAGGAAAATAACACAATTCATCACTTTAATGTGCAAAGACCTGCACCCATACAATGCTGTGGAAAATGATGACTTCTGTTACATGATCGACATGTAACAGAAGGTATGTGACATGTAACGAGGTGATGGGCACAGCTGTACCCAGGCTCTACACAGAGGTGAAGAGTAAACCTGAGAAAGGTTTCAGTGCAGCAGAAAGAGTCGCATTAACTTGTGTTGTGTTGAAAAAAGGTGGTAAATCACAATATATGTTCCTGCAATACTCAGCATACTGCAGTAACATCGTATTGTGACTTAAGTATTGTGACAATATCATATCATGATATATGGTGATTAGGTTCCAAACTTATGCTTGCAGTTGTTGGTTGAGGTTTTATTTTCTCTTATTTCCACTTGACCAATAGAAACACTGAATTAACCAGGAAATGGGACGTCCACCTCCTGTGCTCCTCTGTGGATACATTGCTCCCATTTTCAAATCATACTTTTATTTTCATGACTTTTGGGCATTTCCTTTCTAAAGTCCTTCGACCTTATCAACATCTTTTATGAAGCAGCCTTTTTCTTTGCACTTTTTTCATGGTAAAATATTGTTAGGTCTGGTTTTTATTTCAGGTCGGAGCTTCTGCTCTGCTGCTTCCAACTTGTTACCATGTGAAACTGACTGCTAACATCTGTTTTGTTTTTTGGGTATATGTTGAGTACTTATCCATCCATCCATCCATTTTCTTTTGCTTGTCCAGTTCAAGGTCACGGGGGTGCTGGAGAAAATCCCAGCCGCCAGTCTATCGCAAGGCTTGACTACTTATATCACAGAAGAAAGAAACCAGGTTTCATCTGTTGAGGTGAGCTCTGGATTATTCTTCTTCCAGTGAGTTTTACTTTAAGGACATACTCACTCTCAGGTTAATTTTGGGTGTACTTCTTTTTTCTTTTCTTTTACACTGTATATTTTAACTTTGGTAGGAAAATCATCGTGTACATAGATTTCTATTCACTCTTCCTGTGTGTCACTAATGATCAAGGACTTGTTCTCTCTGCTCAAACTTGATGAGAATATTGTTGATAAATACAAAAAGTCTGCTTCAAATTGTCAGTTTAATATAAAAGACTTAATCTATATTTATCTTTACAAAATAAAATGTAGTGTGACTCTACCACACTGGATCAATCATTTTCTGGTCGTGATTTTCATGGGACAGTTTACCAAAATCAAATGTATGTTTTGTTCCTCTGGCCTGTATTTATCTGTCCAGTTGCCTAAATGAGATTTTGGAAGAAACTGCCCCTTTAATGCTACCAGATTTTTAACTAACACAAAATGTGGAAATATGGTCTGTTCGTATTGAGAATATGAAAAATCTACTTTTGTTACCCGGTTGCTTAGAGTCAGCAACCAAGAGCTGAGCAACCAAACTTGGCACATAGGTACAGGTACCTTAAAAATTTTATCTGCATCAAATATTAAAACCCATCACGTTGCCTGGCAACCACATAGTCACGAGCTAAAATGACCTGCTTTCAGCCCTACCAGACCTTATGAAAGCACCACTTTAATTTCATAACGATTACATTTCATTACGATTTAAATCCACAAAAGTTGAATTATACATGCCTACCAACCACCTAGCAATGTCTATATAAACATGGGCATGGAGAAGTTAATTTTACAGTGTACTTTCTAGAAGAATATGCTTTTCTGAATCCATTCTCAGCACATGTTGTTTTCTTATTGTTATATCTGCATGTATTTAAATGTATTGCTTCACTGCTTTTATTTAGTTTTAAAAATGCTGACTGAACAGAAAAAAGTGCACAGGAAGTTTGGAGGAGAGAGAATCAGAAATTATGTGATTAGTCTGCTGGAACCTTGTGCAGAACACCTTAAGCTCCCAGCATTTTCTTGACCATGTAACCAGGCATGTTGTAGAGGAAAAGAGCCAGGATAGCCAGCAGCAGGAGAGCAGTGACAATCTTGATGGTCAGCCACTTGTACTGGGTGCAGACCAAGTGTTTTATGGCCTTAAAGGGAGTGAGGAACCACAGAAGGCTGGTGTCAGGACGGCTGCAAGGACACAAATGTGCATGTTCAGTATTATAGACTTGCAGTGCTTTGGATACTGTTATTTTTCTTCCACATCAAAGTTGATTTAATAGCGTGAAAGTAAGTGGAATCACTGAAACAACCATAAAGCAGAAAGCAGGATGGTGAAAAAAGGACTCTAGTTAGAAATAATCACAAGACCAACTTACCATGTAAAGAAGGAGATCCTAGGTTTAAGTCCAGAGCTCGACTGAAGCAAAATCCTTCAACTGTCTTTGCTTAGTTCATGAAATTGCTTTTTATGCAAATTTAGCATTGCTTTTTAAATGTTTTTATGATTGTTTAAGAGGTATTTTTTATAATCAATTTAACAATTCAGTTAGTAATTTACCACTATATCGATCATGTGATCTTTAAGACTGTTTTCATTTCATTTTTTCTTTAATTCTGTTAACCCTTAAACCTAAATGTGTCTGTGCAGGCACAGTGTGTGCACATGGACACAACTTTTAGTATGTGACCATTTCTGTTTATGGGAAACACAACAGAAGCCAAAGAATATATTGGACTATATCACTGAAAAGCATGAGGGGTGATAGGAAAACATCCTTCATACTTGGGTTTCTCCAGCGGCTCTGGTTCATTTCGTCCGTCACCAACTGGACTTTTCTCTGCTTCCTCTCCTGTCAGAAGGTGCAGCTCTGCTTCGACTTTTCCCTGTAAAGATAAAACAGAGTCTTGGTCACATAGACAATGATGACTAAAGATTATAATCTAAAGTATCACAACTTGTTAAATAATACCACTGTGTGAGAAAGATCAGTTTCAGCTTGAGGTAATTACCTTTAAATCAGTCAAGGACAGCAGTGTCTGTCAAATGTCCAGATTAAGAATCTCAACAACTATTAGATTGTGCCTAGATGCTGGACATGGTAAATATTATATATGCTAAATCTCTATAGGTTAGCAATGTCATTGTGAGTGTGCTGTGTTGCATTACAGAACCAGGTGGCTCTTTGCTGTGACTCACCGTCAGCTCAAACTCATCATCTTCATTCCTGGCCACAAAGGGCCACCAGCCTTTGATCCTCTTCTGTTTGAAGATGGAGACCGTGGGCATCTCTGCCTCCTTTGTCACCATCTCAATGGTGCACTGCTTGGCAGTCTTTGCGCCACGTGGGAAACGGTTCAAGTCCAGCTCAATTGCACCTATGAAGACATATTTTTACCAAATTAAATAGAGTAAATGTCAACTAAGTAGGAAGACTAAACTGTGTCATTACATATTACTGAGTAATACAATTCAAATACTGTGTCCATATTGCATGCTGCGTTAGTGGTATTTTAAAAATTCTAATGAGTAGTGATTTTTGGAGCCTAATCATTTTTGACAGTACCCAGGAAATCATCTGCTGAGAAATGGTCAGCATCCCACACTTGCAGGTTAAGACGAGCGGGGATCTTGTACTCAGTCTCATCCCAGGCAAACATGGACTCTTTCTTTGAGATGACAATCTTCTCCTCAGCCATGAGGTAGTCGAATGGGTAGATGAAGCGCCAGTTGAAGTTTCCCTCCCCAGTGATGGAGTGGTAGTGGACATCAGTGTCCTGTTTGTCCTCCTGCTGCCCTTTCAACCAACTGTAAGAAAAGAGGGGAGAATGGATTTGCAGATCAAACCAAGAAAGTGTTATTGTGTGTGTTTCTGTATTGTGAACTTGCTTTGACCTATTTCTGCTCATAAACAAGCAACAATTAAAAGTCAAGCAAATTATTACCCTCGCACAAATATATCACTTGATTTCTCGCCAGTGAAGATGTCATCGTCCTCTAGAACGACTTCATCTGTGTTCCAAACGATGACCCTCAGTTCAAACCTGCACAACAATAATGGCACCCTGATCAATAAAATCTCATAGTTTTTAACTTTATGCTGTGCGTGTTAAAGCTGCAGGATGACTATTGAAACCATACTTCTTTGGTTTCCTTGGTGAAATGTCAAGCGCAGGGCCAGGTGCTGTCATATCCTTAGGGAACATATCCACCCACATCTCAATTCTTCCCTAAACATAGTAAAGTACAAGAAAAGATCTTTGCTTTTCAATATGCAAATAATCTATAGAAGCTAATTCAGGCATATGTGCCTGTTTAATTGAAATTTAGAGCACATTAATACATTTACACACTTGCTCAATTCCTGGTTTGTCAGGGTGGAGCAGTGGTCTGGTCTCCACGTGTTCTGGGACGAGCTTGCAGCCAGCTCGGGGAATTTCTTCCCAGTGGTTCAGCACAGTCAGGGCAAGGTGTTCATCTGTCTGCTTCTTCAGACCTGACAAACATCATCACAAAAATGTGTGTATTTTTTTTAAAGCTAACTCTCGATCAAACTAAATCACACTTTCCCTTTAAACAATACAAGCATTTATCAGACTGCTCCAGAGCCTGTTTGTCAGTAGTACCAGGATGAAATCGTACATTACCAACTTCACAAACAAGCAAACAACAAGTATTACAGAGAGTATTTCCCTTACAGTAATATTACCTTTCCTTAATAAGTTATTAAGTGAATGAAGTGGGACAAACAAAAAGTCAAAAAAGTACCATTTTCATCCTCTATCTCAGTTGGTGCCATGAAGACACGGTTCTCCACCTTCACTCTTCCTCCAGGGCCGTAGTGAGGCCCGTCCATTTTGCCATCCTTACACAGCTTAGCCAGGATGTGGGTGGGTTTCATCGGGTCACGCCACACATTGTAACCATGGCTACAGAAGATATGAATGAAAAAACAACACTATATAAAACTATAATCAAATGAAAGTGAATCGTGACATTTTAAAACTGTACAAAACCCTCACACACACGCACATACACACAATAATAAAGGGAGAGTTCACTCCAAATCAAACTCAACTAGATCTGGGAAGTCAAATTTATTTTACACGGTGGGCTACATACAGCCCACTTTGACCTTAAGTGGGCCGGACCAGTGAAACTGCCCTTTCTGTTGGTGTAAAGAAGTTTAACTACACATTTAATCCCTGAGATGTCTCAATATGAGAAAAAGAAGTGCAATTTCAACATATTTTGGGTTTAAATTGTAAGAAATGAATGTGTAAAATTACATAAACAGAGAGACGGCTGTTCTCTGTTGAATTTAAGACCCTTGTTGCCCTGTTGGGCTCCAAGTGCAACGAAATAAATTGGAAAAACTCCAGAAATCATGACCTCTTTACTCAAAACAATCTACAAATTTTATTGTGAGCATTTTTATTTAGGATGTGTTTTCTTCTGGCTACCTGTGAAGAGAAACTAGTGACAGGGGAACAGGATGTAAATATTAATGGTGGCTGTGAGCTGTAATGTTATGTTTGTGGTGAATTTTCCCTTCAAGAACAGTGCATCTATAAAAACGAACAAATGAAAGCACTTTTTCAGGTTTGTTTTGCTTTCATATTACATATTTCATATTACTGTGTGATGCTCACATGGCGTAGGTACGGGCGACACCACATGTGGCTCTGTGTTTGCTGTAGAAGCGGTTCTCGAGGTCAATTTTGGTTTCTCCAATGAGATCATCAGTTCCCACCAGGTCCCAGTCATAAATTGACACCGTTAATGTGGAATCCATTGGAAATGTGGCCTCCACATCAAAAGATCTGATGAGAGATAGATTTTAAAAAAAAAAAGTTTTCATTTAAATTTAAAATATACACAAAACATTAAAAACTTGTAAGATCATATACAGTAGATGACCTTATGCTCTGAATTACACCCTCTTACGTACTTGCCAAACAGCGGGTTCAGCTGTTTTGAGATGTAGTTCTCTTTGTCTTTTATCTCTGTTTTTCCCAGTCTGATTGCAATGTAGGGGTCAGCTTTACCATTTATGTCTGCTGGATGCAGATCAGTCGCCTACCAAAAAATTGTAAAACATTTAAGTGTGAAGTTAATAATCACAGTAAACAGAGATGCACCGATTGACCAGCCAAGGACCGGAATCGGCCGATTTCCAGCGTTCTCGGCCATAACCGGTGACCGGCTGCTCAGTCTCACATATGTCCAAACATGGACATTTTAAAGAAGCAGCTAAAGCTAAAGCTATGCAGAGGTCAGAGCCAACCACAAGCCTGCAGCCATGGTATGAACCTCGGTATGAGCAGACAAAGGAGTTAAAGCAGTTACGAGGAAAATTATGGAGACAAGTAAAAAAGAGAAAAGGGTCGATGTCCTGTTTTCTGGTGAAGTTATAAACGTACCTGACATTTATTTTGTTATATAAATCTGTAACACCTGCTTTTGTCTGGTAAGGTAAACATGTCAGGTAAAGGTGGGTGTAAAGAAACTCATTGTCAGTTAATTATTTGCACCTCTTTCCAGCAGCAGAGCACTTTATTTTGAGAGATCCTGTAACTTACTGCAGTTTGGGGGAAATTATAAAGTTTAATCGTTTCTTTTATTATGAATAAAAGTGGATTTTTGTTTGTACATGCTGTCAATTATAGTTCTCAGAAAGAAGGTCACAGAAAATTGCAATCGATGCATCTCTGACCTCTCCCAGGATATCTAAGTATTTACATGCAGAGCACATAGCTTACCCTGATGACATAGATCCGAACAAGGACGTTAATGGGATCATTGCTAGGAATGTTATGAAACATTCCCATGTTGGAGTCAAAGCTCGTGTCTCGCAGCATATCATCCGACACTTTGTACATGCACAGTGAACCCTGAGCAAAACAAATGAAAGTGTTTTCAGAAGAAAAGATGTTAACTAAGAATTATAACATAACATTAATATTCCATTTTTTTAATTAGCTAAAACATGATTAAAGAGCTTTGAGTTTCGTTTTCAATGAAAAAGATTAGACAATTTCTTACTTTGAATTTTCCAACAATCCTGTCTTCATCTGTCACATTTTGATCATCATCATCACCAGCCTTTCCCCTGTACAGGTTAAAACTGTGCAGCCAGTCCTCAAAATTATCAAACTCGCTCTCCAGTTCCTTCGGATACACCTAAACAAAACGATAAATATATATATGAGCACATAAATTAGGTTTGGAATGACATTTTTCTAAGAATGTGGCTGTGTGATATGGCTGTATGTGGCTGTCACAGCTGCATACCTTCAGCTCATCCAGCTTTGGCTTTTTCTTCTCATAAGGATCAACTGCTGGCTTCTTCTTTTCCTTCCTGCCTTTTCCCTTCTTTGTGCCTTTCACAGGAGAGTCATCAGGTTTGATATCTGAGTGCAGGTTAGCAGCGAGGACAGATTGAAGAGGAGAAACAGGGATGGGGGAAAGGAGCAAAGCACTCGAGACATGAATTCCACATGAAAGTTGCCAAAACCAACTTTTACTGTATAAAGCAAACATCCCATTGAACTCCTGAAGTATGGAGTTCAGTGGGAATGCTTGGTATTGTGACAGGATCCTCCAGGTAAGCTGTAGGTCATAGCTGATTCTTTATTGTGTGTCATATTCCATCATCTTTCTGTTTTTATTCACTATCTTGTTGTTGGCAACTTTCATGGCCCGCATATGGAAAATATGCATTTATGGGAGAGGAAAAAAAGCGATTTTCCTACGAATGGAAATTTGGATTCATGTCAGCATCTCAGGCTATGAAGGCTATGAGGTTCACTATTGCACTGTAGAACAAAACAACAGAGTTAGTGAGCTCATGAAGGATGAACATGCATGGATGTACAATATCAAATAAAACCTATAAACCTATAAACACCAATACCATGGTTCTCTGAGGTCTAACCATAAGAAATAAGTTAGAAGGTTAGATAATCAAAGGCAGTCAGTTTAGATGTTTTTCTGTCTGATTTTCACAGATTTTATTAAAACACATGAAAACACTGTTCAGCACTGACACAAAGACACATGGAGCCATAATGAGCAAACTTTAACATTGATGAAATTTAAGGTTTCATCTGGTTTTACCTCCACCATCTGCAATGTCCATGTCATCTTTGTCCTCTGAGTCTGAGAGAGCTGCTTCTTGAGCCTTGAGTGACTGAAAGAGTAAAGCCCTGTTTCTTAACTGTACATATCAAGACCAAAATAGAACCTCCTACCTTACCTAAGACATCTAGGTTAAGACTGGCTATAACTAAGTCTTGAAGAAAAATTTATTCTACAGTACTGTGCAAAAGTCTTGAGTTACATCTCATTTTTTCATATTTTGCTAGGAAAATGGGAAATAGGTGCAGTGAAAACATGAAGAGAAATACAGTATTTAAAGAAAGAACTGAGTTTGTGCAGCTCTAAGGAGCTTGAAAGTCAATATTTAGTATAACCACCGTTATTCTTCAACACAGCTTGAACTCTCTGAGGTCTCGTTTCTTTAAGTAGTCTTCAGGAATAGTTCTCCAAGCTTCTTGAAGGACATTCAAAGCTCTTCTTTGGATGTTTCTGCCTTTTGTTTTGTTCTCTGTCAGGATGATCCCACACTGCTTCAATAATGTTGAGGTCCGGTGCTCTGGGGAGGCCAATCCATGACTGATAGTGTTCCACTGTGTGTTTTTCCATCCAGCTATGCTTTTACTGCATTTGCAGTGTGTTTGGGATCGTTGTCATGTTGAAAAATGAAGCTGTTGCCAATCAGATGCTTTCCAGATGGTGTAATATGGTGGATCAAAATGTGATGGGACTTTTCTGCATTCAGAATTCCATCAATTTTTACAAAGATCTCCAACACCACTGACTGAAATGCAGCCCAAAGCATGACAAAGCCTCCGCCATGTTTTACAGATGGCTGTAGACTCTCACTGTTGTTCCTCTCTCCTGACCTCCTATGTACATATTGATTTTGGATTCAAAATCCAAATTTACTCAAAATTTGCATTCATCACTCCATCAGACCTGTTGCCACTGACTTTCAGTCCAGTTCTTGTCTGATGTGGCACCTCAGCCTTTCCTCCCTGTTTCCCTTCCTTAAGAATGGCTTCTTGACAGCCAGCCTTCCACTGAGACCATTTCTGATGAGGCTTCAGTGAACAGTAGATGGATCTAATGAAGGTCCAGATGCATCTCTCAGGTCCTGTGTCAGGTCTTTGCTGGATTTTTTCCCATTTCTTAAGGACATGACTTTCAGATACTGTTCATCTCCACTTGTCCACTTTCCTCAAATTTTTTTAAGGACACACTGCACATCATGCAGGTGTGCCAAGTTTTTAGCTAACAGCTCTTTGGGAATCACCTTGTTGGTACAAACAAACAAATGATGTGTTTTTTTGACAGGCTTCTGGTAACAAAGTGCTTAAAGATAAAATTTGGTTCTTTGCTAAGTTTTCTGTTATGTGTAGACACAACACTGGTTCATCCCTTGAGTTAGGTGTCTTTTTATGCTTGAATAGGTCATAGGTCAGTGTTAACAAACAAATGAAAATATCCCTCTGAAAATGGTCGGGTACAAGGACTGGACTGAAAATGAGTGAAAAAGCAGCCGATGTCCAAAGAAAAACTTTGAAAGACCTTCAGAAAGCTGGAGAACTGTTGCTCAACACCAAGAAAAGAAAGTCTGACTCCTTAGAAGCAAAATATAAAGAAATGAGGAGTGACTCAAGACTTTTGCACAGTACTCTATCATCATACTTTGTAACACTGAATGAATATTTTTTTAACTTGTTCAACTTTATTCAAATCTATAATCAGTCAAAAGAAGGCTTGTTACCTCTGTCAAAGTTTCAATGGAGGCAAAATATTTGGACCACCAGTCAAGCATGCTCTCATCAAGTTCCTCCTCTTCCATCTCATCGCCCTTCTTCCTCTTTTTCTTTTTCCCTTTTCCGTCTTTGTCATCATCCTTTTCATTTAAGTAATACGGATCTTGTGAGTGACACTTTGAAACATCTCGAGGCAACGTGAAATCTTGCAGTTTGATTTATAAATCAAACAAACACACTGCTTACCTCAACTTTGACCACAGCATCAGAGCCCTTCAGAGGAGCACCAGATCGAAATACAGATTAGCCAGTATTTCATCTGCCATTGTTTACTTTGTATTTTTTAGCTTAGTAATTTCCAAATGCTGTTAGCCAGTAGCTGTGCACATTAACCATAATAACCATTATGTCTATTTATTTTAAAGTGGTACTGGAGGTTTAATCAAATTTTAAAAAGTCACACTTACAGAGTCAAGTTTGACCACAGTTTCCACTTTCTTAAAAGAAGGATCGGGCTCCATGCTGACAACTATAATTTCCTCTAAAAAATAAAATAATAAGAAGAAGAAGAACAATCACCACAAACTGTCAGTCACTGCGATATTGTACGGGGCAAACATATACTCTGCTTTTCAGATATTTGATACCTGTGGTGGACCAGTTGTTGGCTTGCTTGTCGGCTCCTCTGTAGATGAACTTCCGCAGGGTGGTGACAGCATGAGAGCCAACCAAAGTGTAGCGGCCAAAAGCTCTACAGTCCACCACTCGGATGTTCAGGGGCGGGTGAAGCAACTCATTCTCAGGCAAGTCCTGACACACACAATCCAGAGTTAGTTCTTATACAGTAGGTTCGGTGGCTGACACTCCATGCTTCTTTTCCAATATGGCTTGAATGTAAATATAGTGATGGAAAAGTATATTTCAATAGTGGCAGTACAGTACCACTTCAAACCACTTGACAAGAGTGCTGAAGTTAGGGTTTTTCCTGTAGTTGGCGATGAGGGCAGACTGAACTCCCTTTCCAGCGCATTCAATGTCCACGCGAGGCCGGTCCACCTGGGCGAGATTCACCCTCTTCAGGTCCCTCAAGCCCCAGAACAAAACCTAAAGAAAAGAAAGGTTAGCTGACTTTACAGGTGTTTTGCTTTCATAAATACATTTCCATCAATTGACAGCTGATGTCAAAGTTATTCTGAAATCTTTACCTCAATCCTGTACTTGCTGAGCACTGGTCTGATCCCCAGTGGTACTGGGAGGATGGGGCCACGGTCCATATCTGTAGGACCATCTATGGGAGGAAGGTCAGCTTTTCCATTGGGGCCAATCTAAAGGATGACGTAAAGAATTATGAAATAAATGCAGCGATGGAAGAATAAGCTCACAGGTGGCTGGTGTCCATACTTTGGCAAGCTAACCTGCAGCAGTTCAAAGGCTGCCAGCATTTCTCCAGCGGTGCAGTTCCCACGGTAGATCTGATAGTACTCCAGCTGGGGAGGGAAACGTGGGGGACCGTAGTGCTCATCAGCCATTTTGACCACAGGCTTAGCGAAGGTTCTGCCCATGAAGTCAGCTTTACCCTGAGAGCAAAGGGCAGGACACAGTGAAAAATTATGTCTGGTCTGAATATTTTTAAAAAATGCTCTTCTTGGCCAACCATGTTAGTGTTTATATTACAGTGAGTATATAAAAAAGTGATTAGAGGGCTGATTATGAAGTTATTAGTCCTATTAGCAAGAAGAAACATGGCTGAAGGTGCACATGTTTCAGACTTTATAAAAAGCACTGAAGACAAAAGGCAAAATAAAATAACCAGTGAACTGCAAAACAGATATATACTTATGTACACTCACAAGATCAGTGAATATTTAATTAGTGTTTCTAAAAATAAACAGCAACTAAATCTTTCTTGCAGTTAGTGGTTATAAAAAGTCAAAAATCCTGCTGGCCACATACAAAAGCACAAGTTCCACTTAAAGGAATGCAACAGGGATAAGTTAATGACGAGGGTCCATCAAGTCCTTATGGACATATCTTATTCCTCTTGCATGCCTTTCAGAGAAATCTACTCTGCACACATAACAGTGCTGCTACAGTACATCAAGCCAATCCACACTCTACTTATCCAAAGGGTCATCCAAAACAATGGTGTTTTTGTCAGGAGCAAATATAAAATTGTCAGTCAGAAAACACATTCTTTCAGATATAATTCATGTCAGGTTGCTATGGAGACAAACAAAAATTTTGTGAAATTAACCCAACCATTTTACACATAAAAGTCATCAGAAAAATATAAATATTGAGGGTACACCACATGCTGGTTTTAGCCTATTTAAGTGACACGGTTAGTCAGATACAGATGAAGGAGCATGGTAAGACTGCTGTCGAGGTTTTGCTCACACTGATACAAAAGGAAACAGAGAGGCCTCTCTATAACGAAACAACTCTTACCACTGTGTCCTGATCATAGAGTTCAATGACAATAATAGGAGGGTCATCTCTCAGCTCACTGGCCTCCCCAAACAACTCCACATTCTCAAAAACCAGCAACTGGTCCCATGTGGGGCAGAGGGTCTCAGCCAGCACCTGCAAGAAAACAAAACTTTTAAGGTGATCCAGAACTGGTTCTCAAGTAAATAAAATTCTACGCTGACAGGTGACCTCATAAAAAGGCCTTTTGAACATGCCCACCTCAGTGACTTGGCTTTGTGATGAGAAGAAAACTCTTGCAAACGGATCGGACAGACCTGTGCTGTCAGCAGCAAACAGGCTGCGGGCCTGGTACATGTGGACCCTCAGCTGGAAGATTTGTTTCACTGCACAGATGAAAATTCTCATGAGTGAATCAAGAAGAGAATTTAGAGATATTTTTGAGGCTTTATAGTATACAGTTTTTTGGTTTGTTGGTTTATTTTAGATCTCTAAAACAGTATTTCAAGCATAATTGTTTTGATGTCCGACACCTTAAAAGGGACTTATGCTTTTCCTTGTTTTTTTCATTTTAATTTTTAGCTTTTTTATTTTTAGCTCATTATAAAATGGCTAAAGTTTTAAATAATGAGGTCAGCAAATGCATAAGCATGTTTTGGTTTTGCTTTTGGGGTTCTTTCCCACTCTAGCGTCTCTACAATGTTACTAGGGGAAGACACACAACTCTGCTGTGAGCCATAAGCTCTATATAATAGAAAGCTTCCAGGTCTAAAAATACTGATGGCCGCCAG
>VUQS01075678.1:0-13199 GCA_015108495.1 Heterochromis multidens
GGGAGTAAAAGTAAAAGGTTGTCAGAAAAATAAATACTCAAGTAAAGTACAGATACCCGAAAATTCGACTTAAGTACAGTAACAAAGTATTTGTACTTCGTTATTTCTCACTTTTGGTGTGTGTAGACAGACACTGGCTCCACATTAAACTATGACTACACTGCTGCTGTTGCAGCCTTCACACCCTTAACCATGACACTCAAAATTGAGCTCAGGTTCATCCTGTTTCCTGATTATCTGTCAGATGTTTCTACAACTTGATTGGTGTCTACCTGGATAAATTCCAATAAAAGATTGGATATGATTTGGAAAGGCACACACCTATGAGGGACTATAGTTGATAGTGCGTGTCAGAGCACAAACCAAGCCAGCAAGCCAGCCTTCCTGGAGTTTGCCAAAAGTCACATGGAGCACTCTCAGACCATGAGAAACAAAATTATCTGGTCTGATGAAACAAAGACTGAATTCTTTGGCCTGAATTCCAAGCATCATGTCTGGAGGAAACCAGGCACTGCTCATCACCTGGCCAATACCATCGCTACAGTGAAGCATGGTGGTGGCAGCATCATGCTGTGTGGATGTTTTTCGGCAGCAGGAACTGGGAGACTAGTCAGGGTCGAGGGAAAGCAATGTACAGAGACATCCTTGACGATAACCTGCTCCAGAGCATTCTGGACCTCGAACTGGGGTGAAGGTTCATCTTCCAACAGGACAACGACCCTAATCACACAGCCAAGATAACAAAGGAGTGGCTTCAGGACCACTCTGTGAATGTCCTTGAATGGCCCAGCCAGAGTCCAGACTTGAACTCGATTGAACATCTCTGGAAAGATCTTAAAATGGCTGTTCACCGATGCTCCCCATCCAACCTGATGAACCTTGAGAGGTTCTGCAAAGAAGAATGGGAGAAACTGCCCAAAAATAGGTGTGCCAAGCTTGTAGCATCATACTCAAAAAGACTTGAGGCTGTAATTGCTGCCAAAGGTACTTCAACATAGTATTGAGCAAAGACTGTGAATACATATGACCATGTTATATTTTTGTCTTTTTTTAAAATAAATTTGCTAGGATTTCAAGCAAACTTTTTTCACTTTGTCATTATGGGGTATTATGTGTAGAATTTTGAGGTGAAAAATGAATTTAATCCAATTTGAAATAAGGCTGTAACATGACAAAATCTGGAACAAGTGAAGCACTGCGAATACTTTCCAGGTGCACTGTGTACACTCCCTCCACCGACAAGCCCTCTGCAGGTAGACAGGCCATCCCCCGGACTGCCAGTGGATTGCAAACGTGCTCTCCCTGCTGAACCACTTGAAGCGTAATTTATGATCCTGCAAATGTGTCCGTCTGCGTACACGTTTCTGTTTGGACAGCAAACGGAGAGGTGTTTTCACCCACCGCAGATGTGCTCCTGTGCAGTCCTCCAAAATACTTGCTGTGCGTCGCTGGATACAGAGGACCTATGCGTCTGCTGAATGCTGATTGGTTGACAAGTGGACTGGAACAGGGAAAGGAGTGAGAGCAAAGTTCACCAGGAGAACTGCAAATTAAACTTCAAACATAAAAACTACAGTATGAAAAACACAGACAGTGGCTGCAATGGATACTTTTCATTGTTTTCACTTCACTTTGTATATTAGAACTTCACTTTTCTCTGCAGCTGGCTGACAGACCAACAACAGCACAAGCAAGAGTTGCCCACAGACTGGTTGTACCACTTATTTATACACTCCCTCCATCGACAACAGAGCTCTGAAGGTATGCAGGCCATCTTCTGACTGCCAGTGGGCTGCGAACATGCTCTCCCTGCTGAACCATAAATTGCACTTGAGCGCTACTGATTCATGGATTAAACAAAGCATAGAAGAAAAAAATTTGTGTTGAGGATTTTTTGTAATTGTTACTCTATGAATTGTTGCAGCCCTATACCAGATAATACTGACGTGCAAAGAAAAACTTTTTAAAAGCCAAGTGTGGTAGATTAGTGACCACAAACTGGCAATCAAAAAAAAAGAAAAAAAGAAAACAGAATATGTAGCCAGTGTTCAACAGGTGAGGTTGAAAGAGAGTTATATTTAATGACAAAGGTAGTATTTACTTAGCTAGCTATCCTTAATTTATCCAGGTAAAAGTCTCATCGAGATTAAAAACTTTTTTCCAAGAGAGACCTGGCAAAGAGGGCAGCAGAAGTTACAATTTAAACTATAGTACTGTGGAAAAGTCTTGAGTCACCTTGAGTCATCTCATATTTTGCTTACAAGGTGCTAGACTTGTAATTTTTTAAAGTGGTCTTTAAAAAGCAATAGTTCTCTAGTTTTTCTGATCTTTCAAAGTTCTGATTTGAAAGACCTGCAGAAAGTTTTTCTTTGTCTTTTCACTCATTTTTGCTTTTTTACTCAATTTCAGTCCAGTTGTTATACCTGAGCATTTTCAGAGGAATGTTTTTTTGTTTGTTTGTTTTTTGAACCACTTAATACTGAACTGTGAATCATTCAAGCATAAAAAGGCACCTAACTCAAGGGATGAACCATGTTGTGTTTACACATAACAGAAAACTCAGCAAAGAACCAAATTGCATTTTTAGGCACTTCGTTACTAGCAGCATGTTGCAAAAGCACATTGGTTGTTCCAATTTCTTTAGTTCAACCCATTAAAAATTTCAAACACAGTTTGACAGGCACAAAAATAATATTTTTGCACCAACATGGTGATTCCCAAAGGGCTGTTAGCCAACAACCTGCTATATCTCAGTATGCTGTGCAGTGCACCCTTAAAATTTTTGAGGAAACTGGACAAGTAGAGGACAAAAAAAGAAGTGGGAGGCCTAAAAACTATCTATAGCAGATGAACAAGATGTGAAAGTCATGTCCTTAAGAAATTGGAAACAATTCAGCAATGCCCTGATACAGGACCTAAGAGATACATCTGGTCCTTCAGCTGATCCATTTATTGTTCGCTGAAGCCTCATCAGAAATGGTCTGAATGGAAGGGTGGCTGTCAAGAACCCATTCTTAAGGAAGGGAAACAGAGAGAAAAGAAAAGGCTGAGCTGTCCCAATTTACACGAGCACTGGACTGAAAATCAGTGGCAACAGGTCTTATGGAGTGATGAATCCAAATTTGAAATTTTTGGTTCAAATCACTATTAGTTGTATGTAGGAGGCCAGGAGAGAGCTACAACAGTGAGTCTCTACAGCCATCTGTAAAACACAGTGGAGGCTCTGTCATGGTTTGGGGCTGCATTTCAGCCAGTGCTCTTGCGGATCTTGTTAAAATTGATGGAATTATTAACACAGAATTGTGGTCCATCATGCATTACTATCAAGAAAACATCTGATTGCAGCTGCTTCATTTTTCACTTTGCTCTCTGCATGCAAAAAAAGAAAAGTTTTTTAAAATAGGCAATAAATACAATATATGTTATATATACAGTGTTGTGAAAAATATTTGCCCCCTTCCTGATTTTAGTTTTTTGCATATTTGTCACACTTACATGTTTCAGATCATCAAATAAATTTTAATATTAGACAAAGATAGCTCAAGTAAATAAAAAATGCAGTTTTTAAAAGATGATGTCGTTTATTAAGAGACAAAAGTTATCCAAGCCTACCTGCCCTGTGTGAAAAAGTAATTGTTGCCTTTCCTTAGTAGTGGTTTCTTTTGACCATAAAGGCCTGATTCACACAGTCTCCTCTGAACAGTTGATGTAGAGATGTGTCTGCTACTAGAACTCTGTGTGGCATTTATCTGGGCACTGATCTGAGGTGCTGTTAACTTGCAATTTCTGAGGCTGGTGACTCAGATGAATTTATCCTCAGCAGCAGAGGTGACTCTTGGTCTTCCTTTCCTGGGGCGGTCCTCATGTGAGCCAGTTTCGTTGTAGCACTTGATGGTTTTTGCAACTGCACTCGGGGACACATTCAAAGGTTTCGCAATTTTCCGGACTGGGGGGTGGGGTGTTCTTCGAAAGTCCACCGTCATTGCCACAGTCTTGAGCAGGTTCATCTCCAGGTGGTTCTACTCCAAGAAATTACAAGAAAGCTTGGCTACGAGTTCAGGCTGTGTTGAAAAATAAAGGTGGTCATACCAAATATTGACTTTCAAGCTTGTTAGAATTGTGCAAATTCTATTTTTGCCTTATATACTGTATTCCCATGTATGTTTTTAGATGTTTAAATAAATTGCTGCACCTTTTTAACATTTTCCTTGCAATATAAACTTAGCACAAAAATGAAGGACAAACTCAACTCTGTTGCTGAACCCACAAATTCATTTTCTTTACAAATGTGGCACCAGGAAATAAACAGGCTTTCCAACATTATAAGATTTATTGCCAAGAAGCATTGTTACAACAAAGAAATAAACACAACAAAAATTTCCTTAGTTTTTGTGCTCAGTTTATACAGAATTGAAGGTTGACTAAAGACTTTTGCACAGCACTGTAGTTAAACTTTAATTTCAGATTTCAAAGAATGTAATTGCACAAATAAACATTAAATACAACAGTAAACATTTGAAAGGAGCATGGATAATCTCAGAGCAGGTATATCTCTTTTACATTGCTCTTGTTAAACCTAATAGTGACTGAATGATGTCTGAGTGCTGATTGGACTGAATTTGTAGCTGAGTTGAGAAGATTTGCAGAAGTTGGTCACCAGTAGTTTCTTACATTGATTGGTTTGTACGCCAAAAATAAATTGGAACTACCCTTCTTTTGGGGTTGTGTCAGGAAGGGCATCTGGTGTAAAAAATCTGCCAAATCAAACAAACGCTTTGTGGACCAATTGTGAATAAGGGAGCAGCCGAAAGTAGCTTTCTATTTACAGTTTTCTAAAAACAAACATAGTATATTAGAAGTTTATGTACCTAACTTTTTTATTTAATTTATTCTTAAAGATCAGAAAAATATTCATTCTCAGTAGTGATCATAGCTTAGTTTTATTTGGTTAGCATATTGACACGTTTATTAAAAAACCCTTACTGGATGACATTACTTACACTTTTCTTTTTTTGGCACTTACACGCTAATCAATCAAGTATTGATGTTTGTCCAATAATTGCAATGAGTTTGTCATCTTAGGCTGACAGATCAGGTGCTCCTTGTCCTCCACCTGTTCCTGTCATTTTCTTATGGCTTTTTTTTGCATGTGAAATCTGGACTTTTTTCTTCTTGAAATACCAGAGTTATTAGAGCCTGAACCTTGCTTTTTTTCTTTTAAAAACATTGTCAATGGTTTAAAAAACAGTTTGAAAACTGTCTTTTTTTTGTCTTCCTCCTTGGACATTATTGTTCTGTTTGAAATGGGGGCAGTGGTAAGAGCCAAATTAGCCATGTGCTAATCATGAATCTTTTTGCGTGTGTGCCCTTATTTTATGCCAGGGTAAGAATATTTCTACACACATATATTAGTGAATGAGGCCAATGTCTTTCTTTTTTATAGCTTAATCAATCTTTCACCGGGTACAATTACAAAGACTTGAGCATCACAATTACTATTGGGTATTTAAAGTAGCCCATTTTTTGTGTTTGTGCATGTAAACATCATATAGGGACTTTAGAAACCTAGACACACTTAATGGCCATCACAGTAACCGACTGTGAAAGAGTGAGCAGAGACCTGACCATATACAGAGTGAGGCTGGGTGAAGCACTGACAGTATGTGTGTGTTTTTAGCCATCCTGTTACATTTGACCTCCCCCTGTCTGAGTTGCGGAAGTTTCTGTCAACCAAGATTAACACCACTCTGTCTTCACTGTTGGCCCTCTATTTCTATCCTTTCTGTCCCCTTCTTTCTTCTCTCCTTGTTCTTCTACTTCCTAATTTCTCCTTTCATCTGTCCCTTTTACTTCTCTATCCATTTTTGACCCACCTTCTGCCCCTCCTCACTTTTCTACGCTCATCTTCTGTTCTTCCTTCCTCCCCACCCCCCTTCCTCTCCTGCTTTATCCCCTCTCTCCTACCTTTCCTGTCTTCACTTCATCACTTTCTACTAATTCGACCTGCCACTCTTATATAGTGACCTACCACTCACCTCTTTCTGCTGTCTCTCCTACTTTACTGTCTAAACAGTGTCGGAGGACAGTTAAAGCAATGGAGACAGATAAAAAGACAGATAAAAGGGGAGGTATATGTAATGGGGGTGGGTGGGGAGATATTAACATTGTAATGAAAGACAGATGCATTAACTCTACGTCCTCCCATAGTCACATACACATAAACAGAAAAATAATCAGGTTATGCATAAACTAAGACTATTTTGTCTTTTCTTTCAGTTAAAATAATACCAGTATTACCACCACCTCCTAAGAAACATCTGTTTGTTTGGCTGCTAAATGCTCTACTCTGATCACCAAGACTGTGTTTATGTCTTACTGCTGTTGGAACGGAATTTTGTAAGAGCCAAGTATGAGCTATAAAACCCAAACAACAAGCTAAAAGGTCCATGAAGCAGACAGAAGTAGGGGGAGTCATGAGATGAAGCTCTGTGATCCATTTTGTGACCCTTTTTCACTGCACATTTAATTTCACCCATTGTTAAAGGGGACCTATTATGCTGATTTCTGCCTATGTATATTTATTCTGGAACTCCACCAGAGTAGCTTTGCATGATTCACAGTTAAAAAAAATCTTAATCACTTTACAGTGGTCTTTATAACATCATTGTCTCTGAAACAAATTGCTTTAGCTCCTGTCTGTTTTCTAATTCAGAAAACCCCTATGATGGCTTTAAAATCTTGGAACCAGTTCACCTTGCCTGGGACAGGGATACCTGTTCCCACCCTGGAACCAATTCAATTCAGTTCTATTTCAATTCAGTTTCATTCATATAGCTCCCAATCACAATTAAAGTCACCTCAAGGTGCTTGAATCAAGCCAGTATCAGGGGCTCTAGAGTAGCACCTGATGGCCGGGCTTTAGCCCATGGGGCCTGGCCAACCCTAACCTGAAAGAGCCCCGGTTGTTTCTCTGCTCCTTCGGTTGGAGAATAGGTCCTCATTGTTGTTGCGCCTATGCACTGAATGACAGCTCATAAGTCTTGGACACTTGGGTGAAGAGAGGAGCAGAGTTGTCAACTGATCACCACCTGGTAGCGAATTGGTTCAGGTGGCAGGTAGAATGGTGGATAGGCCTGTCTTACCCAAATGTGAGGGTGATCTGGGAGTACCTGGCAGAGGTCACTGTTCGTGATATCTTCAATTTCCACCTCTGGAAGAACTTCCACAGCATTTTGAAGGAAGCTGGGGACACTGAGTCTGAGTAGACCATGTTCAGCAACTTCATATCAGAGATAGCTGCATGGACTTATGGCGTGGCTGTCGTGGTGGTAAACCCTGAACCAAATGGTGGACACTGAAGTTGAAGGGAGCCATCAAGCCTGAGCTTAAACTTGGTTGGCTTGTGGGACTGACAAGTACCAGTAGCCCAAGCGAAGTGCAGCTTTGGCAGTAGTTGAAGCAAAAACTCAGGTAAACTCAGGAGCAGTTCAGTAAGGCCGTGGAGCAAGACTTGCAGTTGGCCTTATAGTGGTTCTGGAAAATCGTTAGGCGACTGGAGAGGGGGAAGCAGCTTCCTGCTCACACTTTATACAATGGTGATAGAGTTCTTGTGACTTCAACTGTCTTAGTTAATATGCATCTGCAATGTTGCATGGAAATACGGGACAATGCCTCTATTTTGGCAGACTGGGTGGTCCCACATCCGTTAGTTGAACCTCGGATTCAGGAGAAACAATGCGATTTTCGTTCTGGTAGTGAAACACTGGACCAGCTCTTTATTGTCTTAAGTAGGAATGGGAAGTTAATTTTCCCCAGGGGCCGCATGAAAAACTAGAACTGTTGGAGGGCTGCAGCAATCAGTTGAAATCTATTTTGCTCAATTATTTTATCTCTTCATAACCTGCTGCTGGTAAGAGCAGATTTTACAATTATTCAATGAAAATTTGAAATACACAAATGGCAATATTTTATCACTATTTAATCAACAGTCCCAAAAACAATCGTGAATAAAATGCACGTTTCTGCAAAATTTTAAAAACTTTTAACGTTATACAAAGTGCTGTTGCTATTTTGCTTGTAGTTTAGTTACTTTATCTGCAGTTTTTCTTTTCTTTTTTGTGTTCAGTGACAGAAATCTGGTGTGTTTTGGGCTTCAACAACTTCATTAAAGTTGGGTTCAATGTCTGAGGTAGAAATGCGAAGGGCAGTCACATCGACAGCAAGTGCAAGATCTGCTATCCATTCTGCATCATAGAACTCTGGAATGTCCTTCTTCTCGCAAAACTCCCAAATTTCTGTCCCATACCCTTTATCACTTTGCTCAGACTGAGCCTGTATGGTAGCCTATGTCACCATGTTCAGTCTCATGCTCCAACAAACTGTCTGTGATTCAGCGCTCTTGCCCTGATGTAGGTAACTGTTTTAGTTACAATATCAACAACATGGTTAATATTTAGCACTGACTTACACAACACCTCAAAACACCAAAAATACCAATTTCAGTTCTGGGTTAATTTCAGTCACTTATCTTGCATCTGCTTCAAAATTCCAACATTTTTTCCTCTCAAATTTGGACAGTCATTGATTGTAACGCCTGCCAGTTTTTCTCATGTGAAAGTTGGAATATGAAGGAACAGAGGGTGACTGGCCATCCTACTTGTGTTAGTTAGAACTGTTCACAGCTTATAATTGTTTTGTAAACTTAAATTTAGGGATGGGATGGTCAATAATGACATTTCAATGCTGTGTCGAGGTTATGAAGCACAGATGTTATGAAACAGTGCTCCAAAGTGTGGTTCAAAACACCCATATCATGTGACCGTGGCTAATTGATGTTTTTAGGTTTGACAGGTGTCTTATCTGCTGCTTCTAGGCAGGTGAGGCGCCAGGATTCCTATTTTTTATGGACCAGAGTCATTTGGCCTGGGCCCTGTAATTACTGAATTAATGTTTTTGATACTACCACTTGTATGAATTAAGAAAACAATACACGATCTATCATCATTTTAGCTGTGGATTGTGAAGACCAATATAGGCTATACATTCACTTAAACACTAGTGTTAAAGTGTAATTAAATAAATATTGTCTTATTTGAATGATTACTGTCTTGTAGATGATAGAGTTAAAGAAAGAAAGCTAGTTATCATATCAACAACGAGAGAGTGGTTCATTGTGCTGCAAATTCATTAAATTATCTCAATAGAAACCACCTGCTTTCAAGGAGAAAAATAAAACAGGAAACTTTTATTAAAACAAGAAAAAAACAAGAAACAGAAATTTTCAGCTCTAACTCCGGTGTATTCTTTAGTTTTTTCTACTTTGAACAGAAAATTTATAGGCTCCAATAACTGATTTCGTCCTCACTTTAACCCGTTACCCAAATTCTGGCAGCCAGAAACTGGAGTATTCATACTATTTAAAAAAATCTGCCTAGAAGTCTAAATAAAAATGCAAGAAAATTCACATCCATTAATTACAGGTGACCTATTTGTTAGCAGTTCTCACACAAATGAGGATTTTGTTCCCCCTTCTCTTTTTTATTCCCACAGACACTTCTGGTGTAAATATGTCAAACAACAGAAGAAAGGCATGTAGGTTCAGTGTAACCAAAACTTGAGACTCAGACTGAATAAAACATCATGGCTATGTCACAAGATATGGCATCCACTGCAGTATACATTGCAAATAAAGTTAAGGAAAGTTTCTTCATCCTCTGCGGAGCCACCCCCAAACTGTGACGCATTTGCTCAGATTTAAAAGGTATTGGTCACTTTGAAATGGACTGTTGCAATTGGTCAGAATCTGCCTATGATAACTTAATATTGTCTTTTAATTTTTTAGGAGGAAAACACATTTAGTCTTGTTTATTTAAATATTTATTTTTAAGTAACTGAAAATTAAACCTAGGAAAACACTTCTTATGGCTGTCAGGATGGGCCTATTGTTGAAACAGGTGGGCCCAGGCCCCTTCGGCCCATCCCCAATGGCATGCCAGCTTCTAGTTTTGTTTGACAGTGTGTAGAACAAACCTGAGTACACTAACTCCCAGAAAGCTTAAAAGTCAACTAAACAATTCCAAACTTTGAGGTTTTTTTTTCCAGGGTTAGGTTGGACAAAGATAGACTTGTTATTGTCATTGGTGTTTGCACAGCAACAAAATTGGGTTGACTCTCCCGCAGTAAAAAAAATAAAAAAAAAATAAAATAAAAATACTAATAATATGCAATAAGTAAAACACCTCCATAAAAACAATAAAAGAACAATCACACACTCCTGTCTTCCACTGCTCTCAGAGCAGCAGCCTCATAGTCCCATTGAGCATTTAGTGCCATTACTGCCCTAGGAAAAAAAATGTTCTTAAGTCTGTGTGTCCCTGCTTTAATAGCCCTGAACCTCCTGTCAGAGGGCAAGAGCTCAAACAGGGAGTGGCCCGGGTGAGTTGTGCCCTTGATGGTGTTTTTTGCCTTTGTCAAACAGCGAGAGGTAAAAAGGTCTTCCGAGGTGGGGAGGGGGTGGCCGATAGTTCCTTGGGCAGAGGTGATAAGGCTCTGAAGGCCACAAGCAGCTTCTGGGAAACCTCCTGAGTAACCTCAGGAAATACAGATGCTGGTATGCCTTCTTTATCACCTCTGTAGTGTTGCCACTCCAGGTCAAGTCCTCCTCCACCTGCACTCCCAGGAACCAGAAGGAGGAGACCATTGTCCTGGCACCACCTAGAGAGCCGCTCCACCTCATCCCTATAGGCTGACTCATCCCGGCCACAGAGGAATCTAACCACTGTGGTGTCATCCACAAACTTTATGATGGTGTTGTTAGGATGGGTGGGGGCACAGTCATAGGTGTAGAGGGAGTAGAGTAGGGGGCTCAGCACACAGCCTTGTGGGGAGCCGGTGCTGAGACTGATGACTGAGGAGGTGTATGAGCCTACTCTAACTCTCTGCGAGCGTCCCATCAAGAAGTCCAGAATCCAGTGGCATATAGGTGTTGGGAGACCCGGGTCTGTCAGCTTGGACACCAGTCTGTGAGGGAGGATGGTGTTAAATGCAGAGCTATTATCCACGAAGAGCATGGCAAGAGCCCTTTTCCAGAGGGGTGTGTGTGCTGGGATCAGAAACAAGGACATATGGTCAGACTGGCCAATATGTGCTAGTTGTTTTGCTCTGTATCCCTTTGCAATGTTTGTGTACACCTTATCTAGTATTCTTGCTCCTCTGATTGCACACTGTGCATGCTGGTAAAATTTAAGAAGCCATGTGCTTAAGTCAGCATGATTGAAATTGCCAGCTATAATGATGGCAGCTTCGGGATATGTGCTCTGTTGTTTGTTGATGGTGTCATATAGGTGACCAATAGCTGCACTAGTATTGGCTTCCGGTGGTATGTATACGGCAGTAAGCAGTATGACAGTAAACTCCTGTGGGAGATATATGGGTCTGCACTTGACAGTCACACACTCCAAATCATGTGAGTAGTGCCTACTGATCACATTTACATTGGTGCACCAGCTGTTGTTAATATATATGCATATCCCGTCTCCTTTGCTCTTACCAGATGCCTTAGTCCTGTCATGCCGGATTGTGTTGCCTAAAGCCGACTCAGCCCAAAACCAGCTGGAAACCTGTGCAGTTATCACAATAAACATAGCAGTCTTTTCTCAATGTATTTTATTTTATAAATTGGTTTGTTGTCCATTGCATTGAATTTCTAAGCAACTGAAACCGCTTCACGTACTGAAGCACACTGTTCATTATAGTCACAGCTTGCTGTCTTTAACAATCTTAACGTTTTTCTTTCCTTGTTTGTACAGGGATTTCTCCAAAACATGTGTTGATCATAATTATTGATAGTCTGGTGTAATATGTCACTGTAGAGATAGGTGTCAGATTGTTTCAAAACCTCTATACAATTCCAGCACAATTGCTTTGAACATTTCAGTGATTCACAAAGCCTCGCTTTGCCTATCACTATTTAAATTCTGTGTTGCATAGTTTGTTAAGTGTGGGTGTAAATATACAGTTTATATACAATAATATACAAATTGTGATATTAGATAAAGATAACATGAGTAGATGCAGTTTTTAAATTATGATTTTATTTAATAAGGGAAAAAAAGCTATCCAAACCTACCTGGCCCTTAAATCATCAATTAAAACTGTAATTAATCCCCTTTTTTGGAAAGCTGAGTTCATTTTCACTAGTTACACCCAGGCCTGATTACTGCCAGACCTGTTGAATCAAGAAATCACTTAAATAGAACCTGTCTGACAAAGACAAGTAGGTTAAAAGATCTTAAAAAGAAACACATCATTCCACAGTCAAAAGAAACAGCTGAAAAACAAAGTCATTAACATCTGTCAGGCTTACCACAGTAAGAGCCATTGTCCACAAATGGAGAAAACTTGGAATAGCGGTGAACCTTCCCAGTGGCCGGCCTACCAAAATTACTCCAAGAGTGCATCAATGACTCATCCAGAGGTCACAAAAGAACCCAGAACAACATCTAAAGAACTGCAGGCCTCACTTGTACCAGTTAAGGTCAGTGTTCATGATTAAACAATAAGAAAGAGACTGGGCAAAAATGACCAAAAACAACACAAAGGCTTGTTTCACATTTACCAAAAAAAATCTTGATGATCCCCAAAACCTTTGGGAAAATATTCTGTGGACTGATGAGACAAAAGTTGAACTTTTTGCAAGGTTTGAGTCGTGTTACATCTGGTGTAAAACTAACACAGCATTCATAAAACATGGTTGTAGTGTGATGGTCTGGGGCTGCTTTGCTGCTTCAGGACCTGGATGACTTGCTGTAATTGATGGAACCATGAATTCTGCTCTCTACCAGAAAATCCTGAAGGAGAATGTCCGGCCATCAGTTCATATCCTGAACCTCAAGCATACTTGGGTTATGCAGCAGGACAATGATCTGAAACACACCAGCAAATCCACCTCTGAATGGCTAAAGAAAAGCAAAATGAAGTCTTTGGAGTGGCCTAGTCAAATTCCTGACCTGAATCCAATTGAGATGCTGTGACATGAACTTTAAAAGGCGGTTCATGCTCGAAAACCCTGCAATGTGGCTGAATTACAATAATTCTGCAAAGAAGAGTGGGCCAAAATTCCTCCACAGTGCTGTAAAAGACTCATTGCCAGTTATCACAAACACTAGATTGCAGTTGTTGCTGCCAAGGGTGGCCCAACC
>VUQS01075680.1:961-13900 GCA_015108495.1 Heterochromis multidens
GTCTTCCAGTATTGATGTTTTTTTGTTCCATAAAGTGGGTGATCAGAGTTGTTCAGGATGGCTTCTAACATCTTTAGTGTGCATCTTTCCACCACCTCCCCCAGCATGGTTTCTTCTGTCCTCACACGTCTGTATCTCAGTTGTTCCTCTGGATGATTTCTCTTGTAATTTGTGTCATAAACTGCAAAAACTGGTAGGTGGTCACTGATGTCATTAATTAATAATACACTCACAGGTGGCACAATGAGGTGTAATTCTGCTTGGCCTGGTTATTTTAAGGTGTAAGGTCATCCAGGTCTTTATGTCTTTAAGACATTCCTGCAGTTTAACTAATTGGTGTGTGTCCTCTGGCTTCATGGATAGATAAAGAGGATTTAACCAATCATATGCAGCCATCCAGAAGATGGTTTCTCAGAAAGGCCTTGCTTATTTCTATAAGACAATGCCAAACCACATACTGCACCTGTGTGAACAGCATGACTCTATAGTAAAATCAAAAGAAAAAGAGTCTGTTTACTAAACTGGCCTGCCTACTTTCTAGACCTTGAAGACATTATAAAACAAAATGTTTAACCAAAGAGGCCCTGAACTAAAAACCTTTATCGAGCAGAAACACGGAAAGGTCTCCTCAGTTTTCAAAGAGGGGGTACAAGACAGTAGGAAATATGGGAAATGCAACTGTCCCAGATTATTTTTAAACTTTCTAGTATTAAAGTCAAAGAAAACATACTTTTTTAAAAATATATTCATGTTCTCTTTGACTATTTTCAGGCAAATATGGAGTTTAAATGATTTTCAAATCATTGCATTCTGCTTTTATTTGCATTTTACACAGCATCCCAGAAACAGGGAGTTTTCACATTACCTTGGTTTTTGTTTACATGCTTCTTCTAACAATGCAACTGTGAGTGATGTCATCAAATACAAATTGCTGCAAAACTTGAGGCTTTTAATGCCAATTTTTATATATTTGTGTAATTTTCTGTCTTTCCCAATTTCAAAACTCTCACATATTTGTTTCACAGCAACTTCCCTTCTGTTATGATTCCTGAGTAATCTCTGGTCTGAGGTCACTTTGAAGTATCAAGTAAAGACAGTAAAGTTGAATTAAAAGCGATTTCGGAAACATAGCATTATCTGTAGTTGCTGTATTTTGCAGGAGGATGTTTTCATCGTGACAGCTGTTGATTTGGGCCCTCTGAAGAAGCTACGAATCCGTCATGACAACTCTCAGTCTCACTCCTCTTGGTACCTGGATCGTGTTGAGATAGTGGACACAAAAGAGGATACAACGTAGGTGACACAAACATATAGTCATGTGGATTTTGCTTAGTTATTCAGCTGGAGAGGAAGAAAGATTCCAGAAAAATCCCAGAGTACACTTTTAAAGATTAAACGTTTTGTGTGATTATAATAGTAAATTAACATCATGTTATCTTTGAGTGTTGAACAGGGGGGTTTTATCTTCTGTAGATACTACTTCCCTTGTAACCGATGGCTCGCAGTTGATGAAGATGATGGGCAGATAGCGAGAGAGCTGGTTTCTGTGGATGAGGCCTTCATGAAGAAGGATGATGATGAGGGGACAAGTGGCACTCTGGGCCTCGAGCAGAAATGTAATGCAGCTTCAAAGCTGGTTTATGCCTTAGTGGGACTATATTAGTGGAATCCCTGTTTAAATCTTCATCTAAGTGGTGTGTAGCATAAAGGTGTAGGAGAAAACAAATGCATTGTTGTAAAATTGACAAGTTTCACATACTGACATGATAAATTTATCCTGCAGCTATGTCAACTACATATACTCTTAAGATAAAAACTGGAGAAAAGAAGTATGCTGGAACTGATGCCAACGTCTTTGCTATCCTCTTTGGTGAAAATGATGACACAGGTGCAATAATTCAGCAGCATCCTGGCATTATGGTGGCATCCTGGCTAAATGATAACTGTCTGAATTTTGAAAAACTGCATGTCACCCACAGGGATCATCAACCTAAAGGCTTGTAAAAACTACAAGAATAAGTTTGAACAGGGGATGTTTAATGAGTTCACTGTGGAGGCTGTGGATTTGGGTGACCTGGTAAAAGTTCGAATTGGGCACGACAATTCAGGTGGGGAAAGAAATTACTCTACAGAAACAAACGAAGCAGTCATAGACATAAGCACTACACTGTAGAAAACCCAATAACCTTTTATTCTGTATCAGGGGGTTCACCTGGTTGGTTCTTGGACTGGATCGATATTGATGCCCCTTCACAGGGTCAGAGGATGCGCTTCCCATGTGGCCGCTGGTTGGATAAAGGGGAGGATGATGGTGCAACTGTGAGGGATCTCTATCCTGCTGACTTACAGACTGAATTCTATACACCATGTGAGTGAACAGCAGTGATATGGGCACTCAAATCCATTAGTAAAAGTAGAGTAGGCTTAGTGAGAAATCGTCCTCTAAAAGTGCTTTATGCAAAACTTCACTCTGATAAAAGTGCGGAAGCATTAGCAGTAAAATGTATTTAAAGCAGTCTGCCTGAAGAATGGTGCTTGTCAGAACATTAAATCTGACCTGCAATGAATGTTATAATATTGCAGTGGTGTCTTTTAATATTCATTCCTCCAATATGGAAGCTTGTTTCCGCCACTGAAAAAAACATTTTTGGCAAAGCTAAATCAAATTTTTGAGCTATTATCTCAAAAATCTTTTTTTGTTTTGTTTTTTTATGGCAGAAACAAGCTTCCATACCTCTAGGACTCCTACACATACTCAACTCAACATACAACTCCTAGACACAAAAAAATCCAAACTGAAGTTGAAGTTATACATTATGATGCATCCATGTCAGCTAGTTTATACAAACAACCAGAAAAAAAACGATAATATTGCCGTTTATAAAGTGAGGTGAAAGACTGAACTGATCTTACTCAAAACTCTTCCTGCCAACTATCTTTATAGTGTGTTTATTATTATTTGATCAATGGTCATAAATCCAATTATCCCAATTATAAAGAAATATTAGGGCATTTTTATAAAGCAGGCTCTATTAGTTCACCACCATCAGCATATTATATTAGCAGTTATCTATCATCTATCTCTATCACATTATTTTGTATTTTCATTCAAAATCTTACCAGTTAGATGTGAACTGCCAATCACAACCTAAAACTAAAACAGTGGAACAAAGTAATATTTACAATATAAATTATCCTGTGTAGAAGTCCTGCACACATAACCTGCTAAAGAGTTCTCAAAGTACTCCAAAAAAATGTAAATATTGTATTTTTTTTATCTTGTTCACACAAAATATTTACTTGTACACACTAATTATTATCTTGTGCCTGCGGCTCCATGAAGTGAGACGACTGTGTAACTGCAATCTCTAATACCCTGTTTTATAGCTGGCTTTAAAATGTCTCTTGGGTGATGAGATCACAAGTGGAAAGCAGCAAATATGAGTGTAAGCAACCATTAAGATCCAGTAATTCATATCACTTTGCAAGATGGTCTGGGACGTATTTGAGTATATATTCTTTATTAGATCCCTATTAATTGTTACCATAGCATTAACTATCCAACCATCAAATAAAAGTTTCTACAACAAACAAAGAGTAAAATAGTTTTAAAAAATGTCATCAGTGACAATAAAGAATTTTTAATCCAACATCACAACTATGATCACTCTTCACAGATAAATAACCAAATATATTGTAGAACAAATGGATTTCCTTCCTAAACTTGCTGTTTTTAATTGCTTTTAGAAAAATTCTGGTGCTCTTAATCTCAATTAAGAAAGATGGAAGTTTATTTAAGTTAGACATAGTCCAATAAATTATAGTTTTCTTCAATGCATAAAAGCATGTTTTCTCCTTGTCCTACACCCTTTTGTGTTTTACAAGTCTCAAAATATTTATTTCCTTTGCTGGCTCTTGCTTAACAAATCTGGTACTTAAATGGCGACAGACAGACATGATCGCTGTGTTCAGGGCCCTGTGACCTTTTAGCAGAAATGACAGACAGCAAGTAAATCTGAACACAAATAGTCAGCTGTTCATGACACATAATAAACTCAGGTGTAAACAGCGATGTGGCTCAGCTGTCCACTCGTGATCTTATGGACCAAGATGTATTTTAAAACCGGTGTGTGCAGGGTTCAAGAAGGGGTTTTCCACCTTAACTGTCACCAGACAAAACTTTTCTCTTTTTGCAGTTGTGCCTTATGAGATAAAGGTATACACCAGTGATGTATTTGGAGCGGGAACAGATGCTGATGTGTTTATAGTCTTGTATGGCCGTAAGGGGGTGTGCACTCAGCAGAAGCACCTGTGTGTCAACAAGAGAGAGCGACGCCTGTACTTTGAGAGGGGAGCTGAGGACATGTTTATTGTGGAGGTAAGTGTGTGGTTACTGAGCAATAGATCCTTTCAAAAAAGTGGCTGCTGATTTGTGAATGAGAAGTTGTCTTTTAACAGCTGGAGGACGTTGGTGATGTTATAGAGAAAATCAGGATCGGACACGACAACAGTGGCACCAATCCGGGATGGCATCTCGACAGAGTGGAGATCAGGCGACAGCTCAGGAAAGGAAAGGTAGTAAAAACCCACGTGAGACGACACCTTCGTAGCTAAGTGCATTATTAAGAGATTCCTTGTCTGTGGCCTCGTTAAATTATTAACAAATTAATAATTTAACATCTTCTGGCTTACACAATTCATTGAGTCTCAGATAGACAGACACAGCTGGTCCCAGATTGGAGAGTTGTCTGTGTTTAATGGCAGGGTTCAGAGACAACCATTTTCCCTTGTGAGTGCTGGTTGGCCAAGTCTGAAGATGATGGTGAGACGGTGAGGGAACTCGTCTCCTCAGACATCATCACTCAGAAACTCCTCAGGGATGGGACACTGAAAACGACTGAAGCTGAGGTGGAGGACGCTTTGGAAAGTAGGTTTACAATTATGTCACTCGGGGAATGTAACTACAATTGCTCAAGCGCTCTGCTTAAGGAAATATTAGCAGTGCTTGTTTTTATTTTAAGCTGTTGCATGGTGCCGATGTTAAACTAGTGTGGAGCAGTGTGAGTCTTGGTAGATTGCTCCTCTGGCACGAAGTTTTTCATGAATTTACCACAGTTTTGAAAGGGTTAGTAGGGTGAACAGTTTAAAGTCAAATTTTGAGACATTCTTCTTCTTCTTTTGGCTACTCCCTTTAAGACTCGCCACAGCAGATCATCTGCTTCCATCTCACCCTATCTCTAGCATCCTCTTCTGTCACACCAACCCTCTGCATGTCCTACAAATTTTGAGACATTATACTACATAAATAGACATGGTGTCAGATTGGAAATGACACAGTTAAAAAAAAAATCCATGAGCAAATAAGGTCTACATTTACTTACATCAGAGTTTTTCTTTCGTCACAGCTCACACATACACGGTGTCTGTGCGGACAGGCGATATGTACGGAGCAGGGACTGATGCCAACGTTTTCCTCACCATTTACGGCGACTTGGGAGACACAGGAGAGCGCAAACTTGCCAAATCTGAGAACAACAAGAACAAGTTTGAGAGAGGAGAGGTATTAGGGGAGAGGTGTGAATCATTATGTGATATTATACAAAAATATCTAAATCTGTTCAATCCCTTTTGCTTGCTAGGTGGACAAGTTCACTACTGAAGCTGTGGACCTGGGCCAGGTGTTTAAGATTCGTGTTCGTCACGACGACTCTATGATCGGGGCCGATTGGTACCTGGATCAGGTGGAGGTGCTGGATGTAGAAACAGAAGAGGTATACATGTTCCTGTGTGAGCGCTGGCTATCAACGAAGAAAGAGGACAAACGAATCGATAGGACTTTCTACGTCAAGGTTGTGTTTATAGAGAGTGCTTTATTACTTTTTTCTTTGTGCCTGATAGTCTCCATCATTCTGGAGAAGAAAATGGATAGATGTGTTTATTTTGTGCCTGTTTCAGGGGTATGAGGGTGAAAGAAGCAGTGATCCATATTCCAAGATGATTGCTCAGGCCAAACTAGGACTGGACAGGAACGCCAACAAGAAGAAAAAAAAGAAAAAGGCAACAGTGGTCGAAGAGGGTCCAAGTAAGGCCACAAAACTATTTCTTGTGTCTCTTAGTGGGGTGTGATTTCTGGAAGCAGAAACAAACATAAGGGAAGCTTTTGAAAAAGCATTCAACATGAGAAATAACAGCAATATCAACAGGAAGACTCAATACAAATTTTTAGAAATGGTATAAATATAAGTAACATCAATCAGTTCAGAGTTAACCCTAATATTTAAGCCACAATTAAAGAAATGGTTGAACACAGTGGGAATGTGTTTGTGCTTGGAGCTGTTGGAGAAGATTAATAAAAGCTGGCAGCAGGTTAGTTTAATTTAGCATAAAGACTGGGAATAAGGGGAAACCATTTGTCTGGGTCTTGGTGAAAAATCCACACTAATAATATTTCATTTTAAAATGCGTAACTTACCAAGTTTACTCCTCATACCCGCACTACCACAGCACTCCTAAAACTGAGACTTTTAAAAGTGCTGCTGATGCAAGACTTTTACAAAATTATAACACACAGTCCTGCATTTGCTTCACAAAAAATAAGAAAAGACACTAAAAGACAGCTTATCTCACATACCTTTCCTAACCTCATCCTCTATAATCGTCCTTGTACCTCTCTAACATTGATGATAAATGAGCTGGTACTTATGTAGTGCTTTTCTAGTATAAGTGAGCACTCAAAGCACTTCATTACTACAAGCCACATTCACACACACATTTACACTATATTTTGCGCCTTTAAGGACTTTCTATCTATCACACACACGCACTCACTCTCTGATGGATGCATGGGGAGTCGGATTTGAGTTTCAGTATCTTGCCTGAGGACCCTTCAACGTGCAGACTGAAGGAGGAGGGATTGAACTACTGCCCTTCTGATTAGTGGTGGAACTGCTCTACCTCAAGCAAAATAAATCTCTGGTCTTACTTCTTGCTGTTTCTGTTCTGGATGACATGTAATCTGGTCTTTTATATAAGAAACATTTGTGTTTCTGTTCTGTTCTGTTCTTTCTGTTCAAGCAACCAAAACCTTGCTCTCTTTGTATACCTGCACATGATAGTATCTATGTGCCAAAGCACTTCTTAAAACAGAGAATAGCGCTGATGTATCTTTGGTATAACAAAAGCGCCTACAAACACCTTAAAGGCTCATTAATTAACACAATATGTTTCGCCTAAGAAGAACAGCTGTATGGTTTTACAGCGTATAGTGAAGTTTCTGCTCTTTTGTGATCTCACAATAATGATGATACTTGGAACAGATTAAACAAAGCAGTTATATTAGCGAGTTTTAAGGTGGTGATGGGGAAATTTGTTACTCTCAGACACAGGTAGACTACTTTTTGCCCTTTTGTCCAGTCTTCATGCTATGCTAAGTTAAATGGCTGCTGGCTATAGTTTTAAAAGAGTGGTAACAATCTTCCACCTTTATCTGACTTTCTGCAAGAACACACCTTTCCCAAAATGTCAAACTACTCCTTTAAGATAAACTTTAATATTTTCTCCATCCATATTTGAAAAAGATCAAAAGGTCACATTCAGCCTGGAGCTAGATGATATTACTAATATAAAGAAGTAGGAATGGTCTCTGAAGTGGCTTGGACTTCAGACTGAATTTTATATGAGAAAAAAAAACTTTAAGCAGTTCTTCTCTCTCACCCAGTCATCCCTTATCACTTCACCCTGTCCACGGGGATCGAACGTGATGCCAGCACCACAGCGAGAGTTTATCTCATCATCATTGGCCCCAACGACGTCGAGACAGACCGGGTGTGGCTGGACCTGCCAGAGGGAAAGAAATCCTTCACAGCTGGCTCCATGGAGCACTTTGTGTGCTATGGAACTGACGTAGGAGAGATCAAGAGGGTGGAAGTGAGAATCTGGGACTCTTCCTGTAGCTAAATCTGTGAAACTGTCTCCTCTCTGCTGCCTCTTCAGATGCACTGCTGTTAAAATTTTAATAAAGCCATTCTAGCTCAGCAATAATTAATTCTAGATGAGCCTAGATCAAACAAAAATCAAATGATATACCAATTCCCTCTCCATCTCCTCTCCCTTCTCTTTTCTCTCGTCTCTTCCTCAGCTTGGCCATAACGGTGTCACACCAGAGAGCTGCTGGTTGGTGGATGAGCTCTCGGTTGCCGTGCCAACCAAAGGTATCAAGTACATCTTTCCATGTAAGTGCTGGCTGGCTAAAGACAGGGGAGATGGTCTGACTGCCAGACTGTTCAATGTGCTGGACTCCAGCACGATCAACATTATCCGCAAAGTGAGTCACCAAACCTAAAATATAAAGTGTTGGAAAACATTCAGTTAATGTGTTACATAAAAACTGTATCTGTATCTCTATTGTGTACTGTATTTTTTTAGGTTGTTTATTCAGTCACAGTTGTCACAGGTGACATTCAGTATGCAGGAACTGATACCAACATTTTCCTGACCGTGTTCGGAGCCAATGGGAACATAGAGGAAATGCTACTGCCCAAAAATGAGGATAGGTCAGTCCCACAGTGATCACTTTTCAATAAAGTAGTAGTTATAACTCTCACTAACTTACCTCAGCACAAATACAAGAAATGGGGGGTGTCCAAGTTTAAACAAACAAAATGAGCTCATCAGCACCTTTTAAGCTTAATAATATATGTGTTATATCTCATTAATGTGACCCAAATTTAAAGACAATTTGCTGTTTGTGTGGTGGATTACTTTTTGGCTCAGAGTAGTATTTTCCTTTGTCTCCATTAGTATCCTAATGACAAATAGTCTGCCATATAAATGCTGTAAAACACCAAGTTTTTTTGTGCAGATTAAATAAACACAATATGTTATAATATTGTGTTTATAATAATGTTACAATATTAATCAGTGATATTGTCTGTGGAAAAAGTTAGGCTAGCTGTTTCACTGTTTCTGCACTTTATCCTGAACTAATCTAACCAGCTGCTGTCTACAGCTGGCTGATTTCACTAAAAAGCAATTAAATGTATTTCCAGAAAGGTTAATTAGCACAGTCATCCCATGTCCACATGTCTTTAAATGTAGCTTAATCCATATATATCGGTTCATCCAGGTTTGAAAGAGGCCAAGAAGACACATTCACCCTGGAGATAGATGACATCGCTCCTCTGAAGAAGATCAGAGTTCGAATAGATGGCACCGGAAGCCGCCCTGACTGGTTTCTTGACAGGGTAACACAAAGAGTGCCAGATGTAACACTTCTGGTATTAGAATATAAAATGTAATAAAGAATGATAAAAAATAATTTGCAGTCACTGCAAAGTGGATGCAAATTTTGAGGTAGCTATCACAAAACTTTTAATATCAGTATTATCATAAATATTACATTGTACACTCATTGGCCACTTTATAAAGTACAACTTGCTAGTACTGGGCTCGACCCCCTTTTGCTTTCAGAACTGCCTTAATTCTTCATTGCACAGATTCAACAAGGTGCTGGAAACAATCCTCAGAGATTTTGGTCCATATTGACATGATAGCATCACAAAGTAGCTGCAGATTTGTTGGCTGCACATCCATATAAATCTCCCATTCCATTACATCCCAAAGGTGCTCTGTTTGATTCAGATCTGGTGACTGTAGAGGCCACTTGAGTACGTTGACAACAGTTACCGTTGCCTTTCTATAAGCTCAAAGCAGCCTGGCCATTTTCCTCTGGCATCAGGAAGGCATTTTCCCCAGAGAACTACTGTTCACTGGATATTTTCTCTTTTTCAGACCATTCTCTGCAAACCCTAGAGATGGTTGTGTGGAAAAATCGCAGTAGATCAGCAGTTTCTGAAATACTTAGACCAGCCCATCTGCCACCAACAACCATGCCACATTCAAAGTCACTTAAATCACCTGTCTTCCCTATTCTGATGCTCAGTTTGAACTTCAGGAGGTTGCTTGAAAACATGTTTACATACTTAAATGCACTGAGTTGCCGCCATGTGATTGACTACTTAAATATTTGTGTTAACAACCAGTTGAACAGGTGTACCTAATAAAGTGGCCATGAGTGTACAGTATTTGTAAAATTACATAAATATTTTTATTCAGGAAATAAAATCAGACGAAACATCAAATACAATTTTCATAAGCCAGTAAATTTAACTTGTCTAAGGTGTAATTAAAATGATAGCTCTAATTTATAAACTCCACTCTTTTAAATAGCTGATTTGATATAAAGCAATTCCTTTTTCAGCTTTACTAAATGGTATTGATTAATTCTGATTCTTCTCCAAAGAAACCAGATGCATTTTAGCTTATATTTAGGGCAATTATGGTTTGTTTAATGCTTTGCAAGCCACTATTATAAATTCATAAATTTATTTCAAAATCACAGTGAAAAAGAGTATTGCAATTACAATTTTTTCTCAAATTGCTCAGCCCTGAAGACTCCTAACTCCTCCTCCTCCTCTTCTGCTGCAACTAAACAGTAGATTTCAAAGACATTTGTATAATCATAGCTGTGTGGTCATTATCTAATTTAAAATGTTAGATCCTGATGCGAAACCTGACCACAGAGGAAGAGTACCTGTTCACCTATGAGAACTGGCTGTCCAAGACCAAAGGGCCCAAGAGGACAAAGGTGTGTGAGCTGGCGGCTGTGGTGGATGAGGAGGAGATGGTGGAAAAAACAACTTACATCATCCAAGTCCAGACCAGTGATGTTTCAGGTGGGTCACACTAGGTTTCTACAGTATAGCCAAGTAATGGCTGCTATCAAGTATGTGTATTTAGTTGTTCTGAAGACAGAAAAAAATCACATATATTTAGAAAACATTCTAAATATATATTATTGACCAGGTTAAAGAAACTGTATCAGTCAACTTGACTTAATTGAATGTGTCCCCTTGGAATAAAGGGAAAAAAGAAACATAAATATTCAAAGAATGTCTTGCTAATCATCCCACAGATTTGTCTTTTAATGGCCCAAATTTCTTCAACAAATGATGGTAATCAAAATTATTTGGTTTGTTGAGCCTTTTTGAGCATTTTACAAGTACTAACTCAGACACAGAATGACTAACTTTAACAAGCATATAATTACTGATGGATATACTTTTCTGTCCTCTAATCTATGTAATATTACAGGTGCTGGCACTGATGCCAACGTATTTCTGATTGTGTTTGGCGAGTATGGAGACACAGGGACACTGCCTCTGAAAGAGAGCACCAACAGAAATAAGTTTGAGCGAAAAATGAAGGACGTCTTCAGATTTCCTGACATGCTCAGTCTGGGCGAACTGTCCAAAATCAGAGTATGGCATGACAACAAAGGTAAGGAGTCAAGGAGAGCTACAGATATAAGAAAGAAAGAAAGAAAGAAAGAAAGAAAGAAAGAAAGAAAGAAAGAAAGAAAGAAAGAAAGAACTTACTGCTTTCGTACAAATTAAGAGGGTAAGTAACAGCCAGGTGCTGACAGTCGAATGGTTAATTTGACTAATTGATCATCAGCAAGTGTTACCACCTCTATAAAAGCAAAAGTTTTAGCAGTTTGCGCATCTGGAGCATTCACGTGTGTGCTAACACAATGCCACAAGGGCTGCCAGGAGAAAGCCTCTTCTCTCTAAAAAGAACATGGCAGCAAAGCTTGGCTCTGCAAAGTTGCATCTGAACAAACCACATGACTTCTGCAACAGTTTCCTTTGGACAGATGTGACCAAAGTGGAGATGTTTGACCATAAAGCATGGCGCCATGTTTGGCGAAACCCAAACACAGCATATCATCACAAATACCTCATACCAACTGTCAAACATGGTGCTGGAGGGCTGATGATTTGGGCTTGTTTTGCAGCCACAGGACGTGGGCACTTTGCAATCACTGAGTCGAACATGAACTCCTTTGTATACCAAAGTATTCTAGAGTCTAATGTGAATCTAGAATACTTCTGTCTGACAGCCAAAACTTGGCCAAAATTGGGTCATGCAACAGGACAATGATCCCAAGCACAGCAGCAAATCTACAACAGAATGAAAAAGAAAAGAATCAAGGTGTTGCAATGGCCCAGTCACAGTCCAGATCTCAACCCAACTGAAATGCTGTGGCAGGACCTTAAAAGAGCTGTGCATAAACAAATGTCCATAAACTTCAATGAACTGAAGCAACACTAAAGAAGAGTGGGCCAAAATTCCTCCACAACCATGTGAGAGACTAATAGTCATACAGAAAACAAATACTTCAAGTTATTGCTGTTAAAGATGGTTCTACAAGCTATTGAATCATAGGGTGTACTTAGTTCTTCACAGGACTGCATAGAGTCCTGCTAGTTCATGCATTTGTTACTTCTAGGCTGAACTACTGTAATTCATTATTATCAGGCTGTCTTAAAAACTCTCTGAAAAACCTTCAGTTGATCCAAAATGCTGCAGCAAGAGTACTGACAGGGACTAGAAAGAGACAGCATATTTCTCCCATATTGGCTTCTCTTCATTGGCTCCCTGTTATAACCAGAACTGAATTAAAAATCCTTCTCCTTACATACACGGTCTTGAATAATCAGGCCCCATCATATCTTAAAGACCTCATAGTACCCTAATAGAGCACTTCGCTCTCAGACTGCTGGCTTACTTGTGGTTCCTAGGATATTTAAAAGTAGAATGGGAGGCAGAGCCTTCAGCTTTCGGGCCCCTCTTCTGTGGAACCAGCTCCCAGTTTGGATTCGGGAGACAGACACCCTCTCTACTTTAAAGATTAGGCTCAAAACTTTCCTTTTTGATAAAGCTTATAGTTAGGGCTGGATCAGGTGACCCTGAACCCTCTCTTAGTTATGCTGCAATAGGCCTAGGCTGCTGGGGGCTTCCCATGATGCACTGAGTGTTTCTCCTTCTCTCACCTCTTTTCACTCACCATGTGTTTATACACAACTCTGCATTTAATCA
>VUQS01075683.1:0-11926 GCA_015108495.1 Heterochromis multidens
AGTTAGCTAGCTGCCCTCGTCTTGTTGCGCTTTCCAGCTAACGTTAGCCATGTTTGTGCATAACCCAGATCTGTTATTACGCTCTTGGCAGCCGGTTGGGTGCAGTTTAACACATCTGTCCTGAGTCCATTGCAAAAAAAAAAAAACAACAACAACAAAAAAATCACCCTGATTTTAATGATTTCTGACAAATTCGTTTTTGCAGTATTTCATCAAGCACAGCTAACGTTAGCCGGAGCTAGCTGTGCCACAGTTTTTGGAGCCAGCTTGCACCCCTTCGTCCAAAAAAACCAAAAAGAAAGAAAGAATGAAATGTCTCTCAGAGCACTGAAACGCTGACTTTGTACTGCACTAATAACTGACCCTTGCACCTGATGCTTTGCTGCAGAATGAGGGAAAATAATTCATCTGCCTTGAAAGCCTCTCTTTTAATTTATTTATAGACGTTGCAGCTGCAGAGCGGAGAGGAGAAAAACAATGCAAAACGTGCCATGAGTTATGCATTGCATATGTTTTGCATGAACTATGTCGTGTCCTCAATTATTACTGTGATCTTTTTTTAGAGGCCTCTCATACTCCTCTGCAATGCTTACCAAATGTCAGTTATAATACATGATTTAACGCCAGTTGGGCTTTACTAACATGTAATTACATGCATGCTTTTAATGATATGTGAACAGGATGACTATGAATGGCATTCAGTCTTAAACTGTTTCAGAAAGCTAAAATAAAGTGCAGATGCATGCCAGCATAGGACAGTGAAACAATGAAACTTCCTTCTTTGCCTCTGTTAGTGGGACATAATCAGGAAATGGAAGATTACAGGTTAAATACTGACAAGATGGACAGTGTTTTGTTTTTTTTTCAGCAGTCAAGAAGCTGTGTGCACTCTTGGAAAGGGTGTTATTTTCAACTAATGGTGCACCTGCATCTGATTTTGTTGCAAAACTAGCCTCACTGACATGCTGTTGATAAAGCACGCACTCTAAGATTGTGCAATTTGTTCATGCTGTGTAAGAGACTAGTAAACAAGTGCATGGGCTGTGTTACAGACAATTATAAAAATTCTCAAACGCTAATTATCATTAGTGTTTTCTTAAATTTTGTTTCTGCTGCCCTCTAGACCAGTGGTTTTCAACCTTTATGTTTCTAAGGCAAAGTAAAAACCCAGACAGAATTTCAAGGCACGCCTGTATTTGTATTTATATTTGCAGAAAATGGGCCTTTATGTCATCTGGAATGAGGTCAGTGACAATGGTGCTTTTGAGCATGAGCATGTTGCTTTGCAACAAGCTCCACTAGCATGTAACTGAGATCCATAGCCTTATCAGACACATTCAAACAAACGTTCTTACTGCATATGGTTCAGATCCCGAGCTCTTTCATAGGAGGCAAAGTTTCTTCAAGAAGGGATTTTTGGTTTCTATGTACCATTTTAGCATTTGTTACCTCCTCCCATCAAATTACAGGCAGCTTTTGGAGTAATTTCTCCTAACAGTTTTTGTTTCTTTAGCTGGTTTTGTTTGGCTTTCCCCACAGAGTAAAGAGATCAGTTTTACCTCCTCACAAATGTTATCCTCTTCCCTATGAATACAGACTTTTGTTGTGTCATTTAGGGTATCTGAGGTGTACTAACATAGAAAATTTAAATGTCATTCTCTAATTTTTGTGCAGATACAGTAAAAATGTTTAGTTGTCTGCCTTGACACAGCATTTGGGAACCACTGGTCTAGACAGTTTTTTGATATCCATCCCTTCTGGGATTTACCATCTTTGTCTGATTCCTTTCACATCCTCCTCTCTGCAGATCTTAATTATTTAAAGAAATAGCCACAACAGCATAAGCTTAAAACAACTTAGATTTGTGACATACATTTTCATTGGGATCCCTAAAAACAGACGTTATCTGTGTAGCAAAGTGGCCCAATTTAGTGGACTAAATTTAGTTTGAGTGCTGAACGCTGATTGTGTAACTGATGTGTTCGGTGTATCAGCCTGTGGAGGAGAGGATCCACAGAAAGGAACCGGACTAAGATGACTGAAATGCAGCCATGCATGGTCTCGTTTAAAATTTAAAAAATAAATAAATAAATAAATAAACAAGGAGGAGGAGGGCGGGTGTTTTCTAAGTGTGTTGCTTTTTAATTACAGAAATAATGGACGATTCCCATTTCAACTCATCATACTTTTGGTCTCCCGTCCCCACTGTACAAGGACAGGTAGAGACAACCTTATTGTTGGAATTGTCTTGAATTACACATGGTATAGTGGTCTGTGCTACTGGGAAAAAAATACCCAGAAGCACTTTAAAGATTACATCACAACCTGAACATGTTTTTAACACCACCAAATAATGTTGGCAAAGTTGATGAAGTTGTTTGACTTATTGATGGGTTCACTTGATCACATGATCATTCCTGTCCCTCTCCTCTCTCATCTTTTCAATCTTCTGTTCCTTTTTTCATTTGCTTTTTGCGTCTCACCATGCCTTCGTTCTCTCTTCTCTTCCATTGTTTTCTCCTCTTCCTCTGTCTGCCCTTCACTCTCCCTTATTTTCATCTCCTTCCCCATCTTTATTCTTCTTTCATTCCTTCTGTTTTTACCATCATTAACCCCTCATTTTCCTTCTGATTTGTTCTTCATTGACCTTTCACGACACACATTACCTTTATCGCCACTCTGCTTGTGTCTCTGGGTCGTCCTGTTTTCTCCCCACATAAACTTAACATATCATTGACTCTTCTTCTCCACATCTTCCTCTTCGTCCTTTCTTTTGTGTTTTCCTTTGTCCCTTTCAACTTCTTCCAAACACCCTCACCTTATTTCCTCCTCCAACCTGTCTTCCTCATCTCTTGCAATCCTCCTTTCTCCTGCATTTCATCCTTCCTTTCCTTACTTCATTTCATCCTACATCTCTTATCCTTTCCCTGCCATCTTCATGAAACATTTCACCCTCACCGTCTCACACTCCTTTCCCCCTTAATTCCTACACCCTTCCTTCTTTCCTTTCTCCACTCCCCACTTCTGTCTAGATCGAGAACGCCATGTTCCTGAACAAGGCGAAGGAGCAGCTAGGTCCAGAGAAGGCCAGTGCGCCCTCCTTCCCTCACTCTTCTGCGTCTTCCACCTCCTCCCCCCACTACCCCACAGCTGTGCTCGCCATCCCCAGCTCAATGGATACAGGGGCTGGGGTACGTGTGGTCCCTAAACAGGAAGGAGGCGGAGGTACTGCAGGAGGAGGAGGTGGTGGTGGCAACAGCAGTAGTGGACCCCTGAGTGCAGTGGGGGCGCACCTGCACCAGTCACACACCTCCCAGAACGTCACCGTTGTGCCTGTTCCCTCCACGGGTATCATGACTGCAGGTGAGTGAGCAGCTCTGATGTTTTTACCAGCCTGAATCATGACATTTCTTAGATAATTTCTCTTTTTCTTATTATTCAAAGTGTGAAGGAAAGGCTCTGGGTAAAGGTCTATAAAAAATAAAAAACCTTGCCTGATTTAAATTTGTCCGATCTCCCGTTCAAGATCCTGTTCTCGTGCACCTCTGGACTGTTTGTTAGATCTCTCAGTGGAATCCCTGTTATGTCCCTTTGTACATGTGCTTCTGTTTTACACATGTTATGGAAGACTTTCAGATATTTGAAAAGTAGCATACAGCACACTTATGAGCAAACTGTATGTTTAGGAAGACTTCAAGTAGCTTATTATGATGCTTTAACTCTTTTTTTACCATCTGCCTGGCGGTGGGTCCATTTTACAAACGCTCTTTAAATGACTGTAACTCCCTTACTGTTTGTGCTAGAGAGAAAATTCAGACAGTTTTGGAAAGAAGAGAAGACGAGCTTTACCGGGACATTCGGTGTATCACGGTAGCACAAAGCATTCACAAGGTACTGCTGTCTGAACACATTTTATCATGTGTGCTTCACATCACCGTAACTCCTCAACCATTTTGGGCTAGAGAGAAAATTCAAATGGTTCCTGAAAGATGAGAATAATTTTGTAATTTTACAGCCGATATTACAGAATAAGTCCAGGCGGCCTGTATATATACTTGGGTTAAAATTATTACCAGAGAGATTGAGGTGTTTTAAGTGTTTGTTGCTGGAGATGTTAATAGTTTTAAGCATTGTTAAAAAATATTGTATAAGATCTTTCATTTCAGCAGTTTGGGGTGGGGTGATCTCTGAAGAATAGTCAGATAGTTCCCATCCATTTCCCAATAGTGGCCTAAAAATTGGTCCCTATCATTCAGAACATGATGACACACTGACACTCACCACAGTTCAGGTTATTTTCACAGGCCTCTGAGTGTTATTGGAACTTGATGTTAACAGACTTATCTTGGGAGTACAGCAGGCATGGCTGCTTCATGCTCTGGCTCTGATCTGACTGCCAGAGCTTGTCACGCCCACTCAAGACAATGGTAGCAATTCCATCAGCAGTGGCTCCAGAAATTAGGGTCACCTCTGTTTTTTATGGAAGCTACATGTAGCTGCACAGGGCAGATGAGAAGGGCAGGAAGTCACAGACACAGGAACAGAGTAAAAAGCTGGTAATGTTTCAAAATAACACCCAGCGGGCAAAATAAACGCTTTGTTTCTGAAATTCTTCTGGTGTGAATTGAAGCTGTGAGAAGGACAACAAAAAAGAAATGTGTCAGAGACATGACAGCGGAGACACTCGTCATATCTCAGGGTTACCCTGGAGGACGATGTCATGGTGTGCGACCCTGTGAATGCCTAAAAACACAGCAGGAATGCTCCTGGTCTCACTCCTCACCAGACAGACTTCCTTCTGGCTTTGGAACTGTGGACTCCCCTGAAAACTGCTTGGCAGTGGACTGCTTGGACCCAACTCTCATCACCAACCATGTACCTTGAAACAGACGTTTGCAGTTTGAGCTAGTTTGAGTTCCTGTGGTTCAACCACAGAGCACACAGCGTAAGTGGTCAGAATGAGAGCAAAATAAAAATAGCAGCCATGCTGGAAGCTGTCTGCACATCCCAGAAAAGATGATCTTGAATAGGAGTTCAGCCAAATTTAAACCAGGTAAGGTCTTTGGTTTTTATAGAACCATGCCCAGGACTTTAAGAACACACCCCATATTTGTTGGTATCACAAGATATGTGCATAAAAGCATAAGCAAGATTAACATTAATCTGCAGCAGCTACTAATTTCAATCTCAACAGTTTTTTTCTGGTTCCATTCAAGTGTTTTTGTAGTTAGTGTCATTATTAGCAGTTTTGCCCCCTTTTTATGCACAGCTTGTTTAAACATATTGGTCAAAATCTTTAGTATAAACTTTAGAGAGTCTTGTGTTAGTGCTGTAGCTTTGTCCTTTATAAAGTATTGGTGTGGCTTTTAAACTGCCTGGTTGAAAATTAAAGTTCTTATATCATTACATTATCCATTAACTGTTAGTTAGAACGAAAGCCTAACAGGGTGAGATCTGGACGGCCAGATCACAGTTTTTCTTCTCCTCTTAGCGGGGTTAGTGATCACCACCCCACAGGGCACACTGGTCCCCACCGCCTCCACGCAGTCTTTTGTAGCTGGACACCCCACTGCCACCACCATGATAGTGTCTGCAGTGCACCCCTCAAATTCAGGTAATACACAGGTGCAGGTCACCATCACTTCAATAATTTCAGCTTAATAATAATGAGGTTTAGGGCTCCTTTTTAGCGTTTTATTTCAGACACTTGAGGCTCCTGATTCCTGTTTCCCACCAAAATCTATTTGTTATTGCAATTTTTTGTATCTGTCTTATGTCAGGTTTGGTGTTGCTGCTGATCTGTGCAGCACAGTTTTTCCCAACTCTAACAGATGTTGTCCCTCTCCTTTCCCTCCTTTCCCTCTCTCTTTTTTAATTTTCTCTTGATTTTTAGATAAGAAGGAGGACATTGCTGTCCCTCCTGCTGTTGTCATGCCAACACCATCAAAGCGAGGCAGAAAAAGCAAACAGATGATGAGCAGAGTGACCGGAGTGGGCGGGGTCCTCCCTCCAGGTAGTGATGCATTAATATTGGCACACCTTGCTGCTGGTGGACAGGTGAGTTTCTTTCTTTCTAGACTCCTCTTATAAAACCAGTTATGATGGGTTTTACCTTTCATCGTAAGTAATTTGTTGTTATTGTGTTGCAGCACCACACTGACCCATATGATCTGTCAAATGATGAGGATGATCATACCAACAAAGATGGACCCAAATCCTACAGGTAGTGTAAAGGGTGTTTAGATTAGGAAAAATTAATGCTGTTTTAGATACTTGCAGTCTTATTCTGTGCTTTATTTACCATAACTGTTTTTCTTCTTTCTCTCACTCCTTGCCTGCCAAGGTGTCGGATGTGTGCAGTGACATTCTTCAGCAAGTCAGACATGCAGATACACGCTAAGTCCCACACTGAGGCCAAGCCCCACAAGTGCCCCCACTGCTCCAAGTCGTTTGCCAACTCCAGCTACCTGTCCCAGCACATTCGCATCCACAGCGGGGCCAAGCCCTACACCTGCACTTACTGCCAGAAAACATTCAGGCAGCTCAGTCACCTACAGCAGCACACACGGTACTGGCCTGAGTGTGTGCGTGTGTTGAAATATGTGTATGTGGACCTCTGTGTGGTGATAGATAAAGGAAGGAAAGGGTAGTGAGCTGGGGGCTTGTCTGGGTTGTTTGGGGGAGTGTTGACAGTGTAAAGCTCTATTTGCACAAAGTATAGCTTTGAAAGTGCACCAAACTTAAATTATTTCATGGTTCTAAACCTGTTATTTTTAAGTATTTGACTTTGAATATTCATTAATTTCTACAAATCTGGATTCACTGTCAGAATGGGAAGTCTGTTTCTTTAGTAAAAATTTAAAGGTAATTAAATAGAACTCCTGCGCACTCTCTCACTTACTGCTGCAATATTTATAAAAATTACAAGGTCCTTCTGACCTTCATCGAGTATATGGGCAGCATATCCACATTCACATATAAAGTCAGTGGCCACTTTATTAGGTATAGCTGTTCAAGTGCTCATTAATACAAATATTTAATCAGCCAGTCACATGGCAGCAATTCAAAGTGGGTCTGATGAGTCTTGATTTCTGCTGGGAAATCGAATTCAGATGGTAGTCAGAATTTGGCTTAACAACATGAGACGAACAAACATGAGAAACTGGGACTGCTGTGGAGGGCTGCACCAATACGCTGAATTTATATTCATTAATATTAATTTTATGTCTTTATAAACTGTAGGTGTTGCAAATTAGGCAATGAAAATGTGAAATAGGCCTGGTAAAATCACCAGCATTTTATCACTATTTAATCAACATTCCCAAAAACAGTTACGAACAAAATGTGCAAGTTTTCGCAAAATTTCAAACATTTTTTACTTTATACAAAGTACTTCTGCTATTTTGCTTGTTTAATTATTTCATCTGCAGTTTTTTAGTGCTCTTACCCTGATGAAGTTAACTATTTTAGTTAAAACATCAATAACATGGTTCATTTTTAGCACTGACTTACACAACACCTCCTGGTGTATAATACAATGCAAAAATATCAACTTCAGTTCTGGGTTCATTTCAGTCACTTTATCTTGACTCTGCTTCAAAAGTCTAACATTTTTCCCTATCAGATTTAGACAGCCGTCGGTTGGAACACCTGCCGAGCCTGTTATAGCATGCAGTTACCTGTGTTGCAGACATCACAGCTCTTGTCCAGAGCCGAGGAGAAAAAGTCAAAATTTTCCGCTCTGTTTTTCGACTGAAGCTCCAGATTTCCTGCAGTCTTGTTACAGTTTGCCTGGAGAGGAGCACATTCTTAAATGCTTCGTTTGGGCTTGTTAGCACAGCAGAGCTCACCAAACACTGTTTCCAGCACCTTGTTGAATCTGTGCAACAAAAAATTAAGGCAGTTCTGAAGGCGAAAGGGGGTCCAACCCAGTACTATAAAGGTAGACCTAATAAGCCCGTGAGTCTATACACAAACATAGGAAATCCCTTAATCCTCCCAGCATCCAGTCAGAGTAGTTCTGTTCCTGGCAACTAATTTACTAGTCATTTAAACAAGAAAGAAAATCACATGAAATTCAGAGCACAGGACAATAGTTTTTAAAGTAAAATGTTCAAAATATCAAAATATTACAATGTCTACCACTTTCAGTTCATACTATAAACAAATCAGAAATAGAAGTACCAGCTCTTATGTATTAAAATGTCAAGAAGGTCACATAAGTTAATAAACAGAATAAATATTATTCACAAGAATTATTAAGTGGGTTTATACGATGACTATGTGTTGGATTACACTTGTGGGACTCAAAGATAAAATAGCCAAAAAACCTGTAGGCTTAATCAGTACATACAGGCATGGTATTCATTCAGAATAATCTCTCATATATATATGCGGATACCTGATGAATATTTTGATTACATAAAATATTCCAGCAGTAAGTGAGACAGTGTGATTGAGTTAAATTTAAATTCCTTTTCTCACTGACACACCTGCCGTTCAATCAGATATGCAGAGATTTTGATTACTAAGAAACTAAAATCCTCTCACAGTCTGGGCAGATGCACACTATAAGGTTTGGTGGGGAGAATTAATTCACATTAGCTGTAATCACCAAAATATACCCTTATTTAGCAAGTGGACTGTGTTACCATACCATATTTACCTTGATACAGATTCTTCAGACATCCCCTTTTTGTTTTGTTTTAGCATCTTCTGTAGATTTCTCTGTTATTCAAGACTCTTATTATGTTAAAACATCACCTTTTCTTTTCAATCTCATCAAGATAAAAGCTCTAAAGCAGGTTTTTTTTTAAGAATACATGATGACATACATAAAAATATATGCATGATTACAAGTCTAAGTACACTTGCATACTAACTGTGTATGCTGTCCTTATAAAATACTTCCTGCTTTACAATTTTTTACTACACCAAGTTAACCTGCATGTTTTACACACTTTTTTTTTTTTATTGTGGTAAGGCCGCTAATCAGACACTAAAATTGGTTTTACTTTTATTACATTTCACTAAGTGTGATGATATGAGTGATGATCTCCCATCCATGCTGTCACCTTTCTGATAAATGTATTCATTTTATGTTTGACCTTGACATTCAGCTTCATTCTTTCATTTCCCTCATTTCCATGCACTGGGTTTTCTCTGTGGGTTTCAGGCCATTAATTTTAAAAGAGGAAGATGTGCTCCACTGGCCTGGCACTCATCTTGAATTTACATTTTGGTTTGACTGCAGCAGACTCAGACATTCATAGACACACTCACACTTCACTCAAAGCAGGGCACACCGAAAGGAGAGAGAGACTGCGAGAGAGCGAGAGAGAGAGAGAAAGAGAAAAGCGTGACTGTGCTTGCTGTATGTTTTGTTCTGTGTTTTCACAACTCAGACACAGCACAAAGAGCACACTGTCAAACTTAATAATCTGTGATCGATACTTGATTGGTCACAGATCCTTTTAACTTTAATGCATGATTTGGTCTTCGGTTCATTCTTCATTATGAAGTTTGGTCATGCTGTAGCTTAAAAATCTCTCGCTGTTTCTCTCTCTCTCTGTTTCTCTCTCCCTCCCACTCCTTAACCCTCCAATCCCGGTTTCCCGTGTTAGAAACCACACTGAGGCCAAGCCCCACAAGTGTCCCCACTGCTCCAAGTCGTTTGCCAACTCCAGCTACCTGTCCCAGCACATCCGCATCCACACCGGGGCCAAGCCCTACACCTGCTCCTACTGCCAGAAAACATTCAGGCAGCTCAGTCACCTACAGCAGCACACACGGTACTGGGCCGGGCTGGGCTGGGCTGGGCCGGGCTGGGCTGGGCCGGGCGGGTTTTGAATGTGTGCATGTATGGGAGCAGGTGCATGGAGAATTATGTCATTGTGCTTGTGTGTTTCTCTTTGATTTATTGTGTGTTTATAGTATCTTTCAAATCTGACGGGGGGTTTCGTTTTTTTAAAGTAGATCTATTCTGCCCACTTCCAGCTCCATATTTAAATTTTTGGACTCTACTAGAGTAGCTCTGCATGCCTCGCAGTTAAAAAAAATCCATATTTATCTTTTACTGAGCGACAGACAGCGTCTGGTGTCTGAAACTAGTCGTTTTAGCTCCCTTCTACCTCACTAAGCCCCTCGCAAACAAAAGATTTGACTACCAGGTGGGTGGAGCATCTGTGCTCACAGCCAGAATTGTGTGTCTGAGATGACCAAATAAAGATATCCACTCTCAGTGACATCATACAGATCCAAAAGAAAGAAAAAACTCACAGGGATTACATGTGTGTACGGTGACCTCATTTGAAACTTTGGCCATTTTTTAGATGAACATTTGGTATTTTAGCAGTATGTGTATATGCATAAAAAAATAATAATAGGGCACCATGAATAATTCAAACCAGAGTTATCAAACTAAAACTTCTTACATAGGCTTTAAATTTCATTAAGCTTCACATTAACATCAGGTGAGCTGTCAGCCAACGAATATTTTGCTTAGGGTAATTTCCTGTCTTTAATCCTTTAATGCCTTACTATAATACTACTACTATTAATAATAATAATAATAATAATTTCATTTGTATGGCTCATTTTCAAATGTACAAAGTTCTTCACAACAAAACAGAACAAAAAATACACATATTAAAGAAACATACACATCCCACCATAGAGTGAGATATGTATATTCTTATGGATATATGCATTCTCTATATGTACGTTCTTACATGAAAGCAAAGGTGTAAACCAGAGCCAAAAGTAAATGAAAAGCTGACCTATAAAAAAAAAAAAGGAGTTTTCAGCAGATGTTTAAAACGAACCACAGATAAAATCGACCTGAAGGGACCCAAGAATGCAGTTGATATGCGATTGCTGACATTTGTTTTTTAGTAGCCTAGTTCCTGCCTACATACTTTGTTGTAAAAGTGTATTTCATAGCTTCTTGCTTCATCATAAAGTGTGTTGAAGTGTTGTTTAAAGTGAACAAACAGCTACCAAAGGAAGTTCTCGAGGAAGTGAAAGTAGAAGTTTAAGAAACTGAAACATGAGACGGAAAGGATCTGAGCTGATATATATAATGAAATATCCTGTATTTGTCAGTAGTGATAGCATAGAGATTTCTTAACAGTGTTATATCTGCAGTATGTCACTTTTTATAATATATACATAAACTTTGTTTTGTTTGCCTGACTGATATTTTCCAGGATTCACACTGGTGACCGGCCGTACAAGTGTAACCATCCTGGCTGTGAAAAAGCTTTCACTCAGTTGTCCAACCTCCAGGTACATGAATTCAGTCTCTTCATTGCTACTGACATGATAAATACTTTAGTAAGACTAGTGCTATCAAGATATACAGTGGTGTGAAAAAGTATTTGCCCCATACCTGATTTCCTATTTTTTTGCATGTTTGTCACACTTAAATGTTTCAGATCAAACAGATTTAAATATTAGACAAAGATAACACAAGTAAACACAAAATCCAGTTTCTAAATGAAGGTGTTTATTATTAAGGGGAAAAAATCCAAACCTACCTGCCCTGTGTGAAAAACTAATTGCCCCCTAAACTTAATAACTGGTTGTTCCACCCTTGGCAGCAAGAACTGCAGTCAAGTGTTTGTGATAACTGGAAATGAGTCTTTCACATCGCTGTGGAGGAATTTTGGCCCACTCTTCTTTGCAGAATTGTTTTATTTCAGCCACATTGGAGGGTTTTTGAGCATGAACGGCCTTTTTAAGGTCATGCCAAAGCATCTCAATCAGATTCAGGTCAGGACTTTGACTAGGCCACTCCGAAGTCTTCATTTTGTTTTTCTTAAGCCATTTAGAGGTGGACTTGCTGGTGTGTTTTACCATGTTTTACTGTTGGTATGATGTTCCTTTTCTGAAATGCTGTGTTACTTTTACGTTAGATGTAATGGGA
>VUQS01075683.1:11946-28929 GCA_015108495.1 Heterochromis multidens
AGTCTTCATTTTGTTTTTCTTAAGCCATTTAGAGGTGGACTTGCTGGTGTGTTTTGGATCATTGTCCTGCTGCAGAACCCAAGTGTTCTTCAGCTTGAGGTCATGAACAGATGGCTGGACATTCTCCTTCAGGATGTTTTGGTAGAGTGCAGAATTCATGGTTCCATTTACCACAGCAAGTCCTCCAGGTCCTGAGGCAGCAAAACAGCCCCAGACCATCACACTACCACCACCATATTTTACTGTTTTTATAATATTCCTTTTCTGAAAGGCTGTGTTACTTTTACACCACATGTAACGGGTCACAAACCTTCCAAAAACTTTTGTCTCATCAGTCCACAGAATAGTTTCCCAAAAGTCTTGGGGATCATAAAGATGTTTTTTGGCAAAACTGAGATGAGCCTTTATGTTCCTTTTGCTCAGTAGTAGTTTTTGTCTTGGAACTCTGCCATGGATGCCATTTTTGCCCAATTTCTTTCTTATGGTGGAGTCATGAACTCTGACCTTAACTGAGGCAAGTGAGGCCTGCAGTTCTTTGGATGTTGTTCTGGGGTCGTCTGTGACCTCCTGGATGAGTCGTCGCTGCGCTCTTGGAGTAATTTTAGTTGGCCGGCCTCTCCTGGGAAGGTTCAGCACTGTTCCATGTTTTCGCCATTTGTGGATAATGGCTGTCACTGTGGTTCACTGGAGTCCCAAAGCCTTAGAAATGGCTTTGTAACCTTTTCTATACTGATAGATCTCAATTACTGTGTTTCTCATTTGTTCTTGAATTTCCTTGGATGATGTCTGGCTTTTGAGGATCTTTTGGTCTACTCCACTTTGTCAGGCAGGTCCTATTTAAGTGATTTCTTGATCGAGAGCAGGTGTGGCAGTTATCAGGCCTGGGTGTGGCTAGAGAAATTGAACTCAGCTTTCCAAAGATGTGATACACCACAGTTAATTTATGTTATAACAGGAGCGGGGGAAATCACTTTTTCACACAGGGCCATGTAGGTTTGGATTTTTTTTCCCCTTAATAATAAACACCTTCATTTAGACTTGTTTACTTGTGTTATCTTTGTCTAATATTTAAATTTGTTTGATGATCTGAAACATGTAAGTGTGACAAATATATAAAAAAATAGGAATTTAGAAAGGGGGCAAACACTTTTTCACACCACTGTATTCTCATGGAAGCCAGTGGTTCTCAAACTGTGGGGCATGTTTTATGTAGCGAAAACATACAAAAAAGAGTAGCAGATACTCTCATGCTGACCTTTATTTCACACTTTATCTTGGATCCTTTTTTGTTAGTAATGATTGATAAAAAGTTTTCCTTTTTCTGAAGTGAGGAATGACAGAAAAGGTTTGAGAGCCACTGGTGTGAGCTTAAAAACATTAAGATGGATTAGACCCTGACTGATATGGGATTTTTAAGACCAATATCAATATTTGTTTGTTTTTTCTTTCAGACACACAAAACATAAACATTATGTGTAGTTAATTATGAGGCCTTCCTAAGGAAATATGACAATGCAGTTTAAAAATAATCTTGTTTTATTGTCACAACAAGTCATGGATTATTCGTTGACACTTTTTAATTTTCATTTATTGGCTGTTATAAATGTCGATACCGATATATTGGCAAATAGCTAATTTTGGCTGTTGATATATCAGCCAGGTTCTAGTCTGAATGGAGTGATTTTCTTGCCTTTTCTATTACAGTCAAGATCAAGTTAAATGTTTGCTGTTTTTACATCCCTCCTGTATTTTTTTTCCCTCACAGTCTCACCGTCGGCAGCATAACAAAGACAAGCCGTACAAGTGCCACAACTGTAACCGTGGTTACACAGATGCTGCCAGCCTAGAGGTTCACCTGTCCACACACACCGTCAAACATGCCAAGCTGTTCTCTTGTGGCCTCTGCAACCGATCCTATACCTCGGTAAGACTTCTGTCTGTCTGTCTGTCTGTCTATCTGACATATTCTTTACTGAAAGTGCAGATTATGGTTGTACTGCGACTGCCTCGGTGTTCCCCTGGATGAGCAGGAGGAGGTGGCCAGGGAGAGGGAGGTCTGTGCTTTTCTGTTTAGGCTGCTTCCCCCACGACCCAGCCCTGGATAAGCGTAAGAAAATGGATGGATGGATGATTCATTGTTTTGTTATTATTTTAGATTTGAACTTTTATTAAGATGGTTGTTATGAATTTTAAGACAATGTGTACTGTTCATAATGCGCCGCACTTTTCAGTCGCAGTTTGTCAGATTTTATTAAAAAATGAACATCTTTCATAGTAATCAGTTTTTTTTAAGTGTTTTTTTTTCTTCTTTGTTGTCTGTTTGGAGTATAACGTGCAATGTTCATAATGCACGATGACACGGTTAAGCATCATTTCAGGTATGATTCATTATTGAAGAATGTGATTAATGGTTTCAGATACATTTGTTTAGACAGTTTTTGACATTGTCTATTAAACGGTCCTCAAATTTAACTTGTTCCCCAAGACTTGTTAATTTTTTTTTTCTTGTTTAGTCGACCAAGAAATTAGTCGCCAGGAACATCTCTACTAAAAAAAATCTTCAAAGTCTTCGTTACATATCTTACAGGAATCAGGATAAAGTAAATGCAATCATGGCTGTTTAGTGACGCACAACCACAAACCTGTATTTCTAGTTTTCTCACAAAAGATAACAACATTGTCTGTTCTACGCACTGATGCAAATTCAAAAATATATATGTTATGATTACTTTGGGAGGGCTTATTTTGCATTAATAAAATTACATAAAGGGTTAAAGCAGAAAAGTAAAAAATTTTTGACTGATTAATTCTTTGAAAACGTTCTTACTGGTCAAATTTTAATCAATCGGGTAACTCACATGAAGCATTGTAATGTGTAGTGTAATGTGTAGCATGTAATGAAGCAAAACACCTGTTTTATTCCACAAACTAAAAATAAATCACATCCCTTCCTCCTGTTTTTCTTTCCTGCCGTCATGTGTTCTACTTCTGTCTTCCCTTCTCTAGGAGACATATCTAATGAAACACATGAAGAAGCACAACCCCGACCCATTAACAGTGGCAGCAACAGTTGCTGCTCAGCAGGCCCAGGGCCTTACACCAGGTGGAGGGGGCAGGGGCCGAGGTCGCGGTCGGGGGAGAGGAGGTGCAGGCAGAGCGAGCCAGCTCCAAAACCAGACGAACCCTAACAACACCAACCAGAACCCAAACTCCGGACCCCCAGGCAGCTACCAGCCACAACAGCAACCCACAGAATCTGTGGTCCCCTGCCCGTTTGATCTACACCAGTACAAGACAGTGGCAGCCAGCGAGATCCAGTACAAACCAGTCAGTGTGGCAGACCTGCCAGTGACCCACAAAGACCTCTGCCTAACTGTCTCCACGTCAGCCATACAGGTGGAGCACATGAACTCATAGGCTGCGTCTTCCTGCTCTGCTCGAGGGATAGGTCGAGTAAATAAAGGTCCATATGTACAAGTAATTTAACTGTATTCAGTGTTAGAGCCTTCTTAAAACCAGGAAAAAAACAGCTGATTGGGTGAAATTTTTATTATTCAAATCTTCTATTTTATTGACACATCGCTGAATTTGAAAGTGTAAAAACACTAGTGTATTCAGTTTAGTTTCTGTAGCTTTCAATGACTTTATTTTTTAAAAGCGGTTAGTCGGGTAATGCAATACAATCAAAGATAGAAGTAAATTTGAATTCACCCACTTAAGAAACTTTAATGCTGAGTACAACCATAAATTACTTACACAGATATTATACAATGTGCTTCTTGATTCCTGAGCCCACTTGCCATGTATCTCTCAGTAGAAATGCTGGTCTAGGAACCTGATTTTAGTAGCTAAGTGTTCAGGCTGGAGACACATTCCTCCATTTTATGACGACTTTTCTAAAAATATATCTGCTTAACAGTTTTGGCTTTTAAAATCCATGCATCTCCAAATCATCTTAGGTCTCAATTCACTTTTAATCATCTACAAATCTGTGGACCAGTGGACTTTCCCGCTTTGTAAAACAAATTTGACACACTGATCCTAAACCACCAGTCCTGCTCTGAGGGATCTTTGGAGGAAAAAGGTGTAAAATATCTGTAAAATGAAAAAAAAAGAATTGCACTATTCTTTCAGCAGTTACGGTCTAAAGAATAGTGCAAATTTTGAAGACATTCAGATCACATTAATCTGAACATTCATCACTATTTAGTTCAAGCCAAAACAAAGAAGAGAAGGAGTCAATGATGGAAGACTAGAGATTCATAAGAACATCTGAAACAGCGGTGCAGTGGGAATAAAAATGTTTCAACAGCATCTGAAAGGCACAGTCAGGGTGTCTCAGACTACAAAGGGCGGATCGAAAACACTGAATTGGAGCCACAAAGGAAGGAGCAGCAGGAAGAAAATGATGCGTGCATTTTGGGAAATATTGCTAAAGCCTGCAGCTGAATCTCAAAGTGTACATTTCACAGATCATGATATCCTCATTTACACCCACCTCCCCCCAGAGGAGCGAGGAGTCGAGGAAACATTTCCCAAAGTGTTAAACAAGATAGCGCGATTGGTCGGAGAATGCACTAAAGTGAGGAATCCACAGCAGGAAGCATGAGAGAGAGAAAAACGGGGGTGGGAGGGGTCATAACGAAAGCACTTGATGAAACTTTTACTTCACGCCTATGTTTTTCATCCTTTACCTTTTTTTTAATATATCATATGTATGTATTTTTCTACCAACAGAGAAACGTGTGAACAAACAGGAAGTGAGCGCATGAATGTGATGGGAACAGAGAGAAAAGTCCTAACAGAGCGTCTTGTCCCATTTTTTTTTTGTTTTTTTTTTTGTTGCTATTCAACGGTTTACTGTCCTCCAATGAGTAAAGGCAGCCCAGCTTGTCATTGTCAGGGTGGTTGTTGGGGAAATAATGATTGTGTGATGAAAATGGCTGACAGGTACTGTTATTAATCTTTTTTTTAAAGAACTTTTCATACATATTATTACTACTTTCATTATAACTGTAATGCAAATGTTATCCACATTATTATCAATCTGAGGCATTATGGTATTGCAGTATGCTGTACATAAAATACATAGAAAAGACTTTTTCATCTGTAAAAGGGAAGTATGTCTTGTGTAAAGCATCTATGAAAACTAAAGGAACTCAAATTAACGTGTACCAAATCACTGGCAGTGTCCCAGGTCAACTTTAATGCTGACGGGCTGTGAGACTGCCACGCTCAGCAAAGTGAGGAAATGATGAGAGGATGATTATTTCCTTTGTCACAGACACAGTCACCATTTGCATACTGTGAAGTTGATCTTAATTAGGATGTAACCAGAAATCAGTCTGCCAAACCTCATGTGGGATTACTGAGCAAAACATTGGGATGTACTATTACTGATGCAGATCATTTTTTGTTTTCTTTATTTTCTTTTTGTTATTTATTCCCCTTTAATGTCAGGGAAATCTAAAGATCTGCCTTTTAAAATCATGTAAATGCTTTTTTAAAATCTGTCCTTATAACTCAGTCCCAATGGCAGTTAATAAGGCCGGTAGCAGCCAGTATCAGTGCATCGCAAGTAGAAAATTATTAGCAGGGACTTTAATTATACTCATTTAAAGGACTATTGGGCCATCTCACAGATGCATTTTGGCCACAGTATCTCTAATTCAACATCAGGCTGTGTTTTATAGATTAACTGTAGGGCAGGACTTGGGAACTGTTCCCTGAACTAATAGAAAATAGGGCAACATTGAGGATGAATTTATACCAGTTTTTAAAGTAATAAGTTGTTTTGTACTAAGGAAATGAAAGAAATCTTTATTACCAATGAGCTAAAAAGTTCCCAGCCCTTGTAACTCAGTAACATAATTAAAGGCTGCAAATTGATGGGACACAACAGATAAAAATCGTCCAACTGTTAAATGGTGTCATTTGTCAGTAAGCCAGTGGCACTGACGGCAAATATCTTCCAATATCGATGCATCCATAGTAGAAAATTATTAGCAGGGACTTTTATTACACCTAATTAAAGCACCATTAAGGGTTCTCAGAGGTGCAGTTTGGCTAAAATACCTCTTAATTCCACATCTGTGCAGGTGTTTTATTTTTTTTAGGCTAACTGTAGGCCATGCGTGGGGGATTATTCCCTGAACATGTGGGAAAATTGTCTCAATCACTCAGAGAACCATAGTAATACTGTAACTATATGATATCTAAAAAAAAACTTACCGATGATACATCCACAATTTAAATAAAATACGTTCTGAGCATCATTAAAAGAAGCTGTGACCTTGGTGACCTGGGACACCGCACACGCCGTCTCTACCCAATCAGAAATGTTCAGGCAGCCCGTACAGACGGCTGATTGCCTTCATGTATACTCCTCCTTGTATTTCATTGTGTCTTTTTATGAAAAATAACCCATTCTCAATATTCTTGTTAATGTTATTACCGATGCTCCTGATAATACAGTTAACTGCCCTCTTATGCTACACTCTTGCATACTGTATGCACAGTTACACCTCTTGCTCATCTGAACAGACTGTTTCTTCCCTTATGGAGAATAAAGTTCAAAACCTGTTTATGATGAAAGCACTTCATTTTTTGATTGATTTTTATTCAAATCCACACTGCAGGTTTTTGATGAACACTTATGATTAAAGTTACTTTCAGCTGCTCCTTTGTCACAAGGGGGCATCACAGCAAGCAGCTCCACATGTTGGGTTTTTCACCAGATTGCCTTCCTGGCACAACTCCAAAGGGGATCTGTGTCTCTGGATGGAATTGAACTGGTGACTTTTCACTTGCCAAGCAAATGTGTAAGCTGCTACACTATGGAGCCACCTAACTGTGGCAAAATTAGGATTATTCTGATTTATGTCACTCTACATCTCATGTAGGTTATGTCTGGTGTGGCTGAGTTGACTCCTCTGTGCTCCTCTTTTCTCTTCATCTCTCAGCTGGTGCGGGAAATGGCTGCCCCCCATCCCCATTCCTGTTAAAAGGGAGTTCTTCCTTCCCACGCTTGCCAAGTGCTACTCATAATGGATCTCTGATATTGTTGGGTCTTTACCTTACAGTATAAAGCACTTTGAGATGACTTTTTCTTGAGTGATAAGAAACTAATCACCCTCGTGGTTTGGAAATTGCAGTGGACGATGTTGCATTAGAAAAGGGTTAGTGATCGTGTGAAAGGGATTCGTGTGCTTACAAGAGAATTTCTACAACAAAAGCTCCCCCATGATGTGTTTTTTAGCTCCATTTTTGGACAAACTATGCTTGTGCTAGGATACGTACATATACACACATAGACTGAACATACATTTTTATAGAGTCTGTATGTGCGCGCATGTGTTAACAGAAGCATTCTGTTTTATGGTGCAAAATATTAAGAACAAAAAGAGAAAAAAAAAGATCATGTATCACTTGTTATAAACACAGGTTTGTAGGATGTTGCACTCAGATGTCTGAAGGTCAGCAGCCAAATCTTGCTGCTGATGCAAGCATCGAGGTTTGCGTCACTGCAGGGCAGGATGAGCATTTTTTAAAATTTGTCATGAACTAAAAAAAAAATGTTAATCTGAAGCAAAAACTGGATTTTTGTGACATGGAGTGTTAAAGTCTGACTACAGACCTCCCCTTGGTTGCACTGATTACTTTTTAAAGCAATTAAGATAAAAAAATAATGATTATGAAAACAACTATTACATTTCAGAAAACAGCAAAACAAGGCATGGCAGTCGTGTAATGTTTATACTGCTAGTTTCATCAGTTTCTGAATTTTAAACTTTGAAAGATAAATATAATTTATAAGTTTGTGTGTTTTTTGTTTGTTTCTGAAATGTTGTGTTTTCATCTTTCCAGTTGTGGTTTCTGGACTGTTGTCTTTTATACCTCTGAGCCACCGTAGAAGATCTGTTTCAAACAATGTAGCTGAAACAAATATGGATTATAACAGTTATATTTTTTTAAAATAAACCTATTTGAAAAAGAAAGCGATTCGTATATACTTAAATTATAATAAATATTCTTTTAAAAAATTAAGTGAATAAAATTTATAAATGACGCATAAAATGTGATTCGTTTGATCACAAGCCAGTGTTTGGATTTGCCCTTTACCGCTAGAGCAGCGCATATCCCGCCCAAGCAGAACACCCCGAAAGACAAAACAAGCGTTTGTAAGTACGGGGGCGGGGTTTATACTGTCTCCGCCAATCACGGCAGCATGCTCACCAGGGCAGTTCAATTCAAATTTAAACGGTCGAGAACAGCAAAGTGGAGACATCCCGCGAACACCGGACCTGTTTTTAAGGTAAATTGTTTTATAAATTACATTTAAATGTTTTTTTTAATCTACAGATTTGGTTGTGTAACTCGGTTTAAACCGTAAGAGCAGAGTTTTGTAACTTAACGTAGCAGTTTCTCTTCATGCTCAGGCTAACAGTGGTTAACGTTAGTAATTAGTTAGTATCGGTTGGTTTTATATGGTCATTTCAAATTTAACATGTCCCGGTATGTTTTCATCTGGGTTTAAATCGACAACTACGCCGGTTAAAAGCTTAATTAGCGTAAGTGTTGAAACATTGTGGAACTTGTAGTTTTGTTTGGGTTCTCCTGCAACGCTTCCTAGTCGATGTTACCTGATCCAAACTTTTGTTAATAGGCTGTATTAAAAGTTTTATTTAGGTTTATTTAACGTTAAGTTATGTATTATTTGTAATGTAAACTTAAAGATTATATTTTCATGTGACTGTTTTTCATTATTAGCAGGCAGATTTGCTTTACACCGAAGCAGGTGTAGGTGACCGTGCTCCACCCAAATCTGTATCTCCAGTGAATCGATTACTGCTACACCCAAATCTCCTGTCTCAGAATCCGATGTTATTTTTAAGGCTGTCTAACAAAACCTGGCTTTACCAGGTCGCTGCTGTCGTTTCTTATCGAAACAAATGTGGTACATGATGTGCAAATGTGACAGATTGATGTAATTTTTGGTCTCCTGAGGGGAAAAAAAACATGAAAAATTACATGTTCTTGTCGTACAGTGGACAGAACAAGTGTCAGGTGGGTTTTAAACACAAATCATTTTATGTTGAGTGACATTCACAGCTTTAAATTCTGAGGAAAACGATGCTTGGTGTTTTATTATAAAAGAATAATGTGTAACTTGAATGTCATGGTATAGTGTCCACCAATGAGGTTTTAGCCAGAGCCAAACTTCTGCACTTTAGCTCCTAAAATAGTCAAATGGCAAGAAAATGCAGATTTCTGCCTTAACTGTACAACTGTAGTCAACCACTAAAGGCCCAATTTAAGCCTGAGAAAACCCTGAACAATGATGGTTTATAGACCCGAACTGGAGCTGGTCAAGGTAAACATGACAAAGTTGAGTTGTTGTTGTTTTTTTGTTTTGTTTTGTTTTTTCACTTTACATGTGTTTTAACCATAATTTACCTCATAGTCCACAGAGCATGTCCCGCCTGCCAGTAATGTCAAGCAAGAGGGTACTTGCGAGCAGCAGCGCAGAGAACCAGGACCTGGCACCAGCACAGGTGTGTATAAAACATTTTATTTACCTTTTTAACTGCTACTATCTGACTTTTAGTTGAAGGATCAGTACCTGTGGATTTGGTTTGCAGGAGGTGAATCATCCATCCTCACATGTACATACATATCACACCTCTAGAAGAACCACTTTAAAGTTATTAGTAATTAAACTTATAAAATTACAGTTGGCCTATTAATTTGCCTGAAAAGGTTTTGATCGTAAAATGAAGCTCTTGTTGTTGCAGTACAGCAGATGTAGGGTTTGTAATGTGATATTAAAGGGTTCTTGTTGTGGCTGTGTCAACAGTGAAGCTCTACTGTGTATTAAGCATTCATGTTGGGCCATATGATTGATTTTTGCGTGTAACGTGATCTTGCATGACAAATGTGGGTGGGTGGGTGGGTGGGTGGGGGAATAAACTTTTACCCAGAAACCTGTGTCACTTTGTGCTGATGGCATTTTTGTTTGCAGAAGAGAATCCGTAAGGATGCAGATCCGGTTAAACCAGCGGCTACAGTCATCGGTACCAAGCGACCCGCTCTCGCAGCAACCCGAGCACCTCTCTGTAAGTAGCTTCTCAAACCCGAGTGTTTAAATCTTTTTGTTTTACTTCATACTACACTGAACGTTTTGCTAAGAGAGACTCTCCACACTGAACATGTCAAAATGCACCAGGAAAGCTTTTGATAGATTTTTGAAAACACATTTTAAGGTGGAATTTCTTTATTCGTTTGAGTTATCATCTTGTCTCTGACAAAAATGTGTACATCTTTGTTTCTCTCTCTCTAACACAGCTAAGCCACTCAGAGCTGCAGGAGCTGCTACTGTAGCTGCGGCTCCGTCCAGAGGTAAGATGAACACTGCACTCAGAGGTGTGTGTGTGTGTGTGTGTGTGTGATTTCAGGCCTTGTCACAAATCTTCATCTGGAGCAGTGATTGAGCACTTCGGTTTAAAGTTACTAAAAGTCTGTTAATGGACAGTATGTCATATCTTGTAGGTAAAGCTCTGTGTTGGATGAACATGTGATTATTTTTTTTTTTAATGCATTTCTTAACCGTTTCTTTATTCCTTCAGGTGTTCTTAAGCAGTCTGTAGCTTCAGCTGCAGCAAAGGGAGGCAACATGAAGCAACCTGTTGTATCCACGGGCACAAAAACAGGTGAGAAATTAATTCTGCTTGATTCTTTTCTTCTTTCTGACAGCTGAGCACAAACTGATGTTTTGGGGTTTCAGCTTTTTGTTAATTACCCTCCATAAATTTTAAATGCATGTGAAAATGTCGTGTTTTGAAGAGGGGAAAAACGCACCCAGTGAATTATAGGTCAGTTTTTGGAATAAGCTGTAATTGTGAGTCAGTTTTCACAACCAAGACCGTGTAAGCAAAGCAGCTAAATGGGATTCAGCCATCACTGATTCAGAGTCACAATCAGAATACTTTATTAATCCCTGAGGACATTATGTGGTCACAGTTGCTCCAGGACAGTAAGAATAGTAATTAACAAGTTTAAATACCAATATTAAATAATACAATATATTACAAAATTACAAAATATTACAAATAACTCTAATAATACAAATAACTCAATATATAAATATCCCAATATATTACACAAAATTAACTATAGATAAAGTTGAATTGAGGTGCCCCTCTTATCATACTGCCTTTGTTATATTAAGCGTCTATATTTGTGGTTATAATAAGAAACTACTCAATTATGTTACTAACACATTAATGCATCAGTAATAATCCAATAACTTTTCTTTTTTTAGTACATTTTGCTTAAAAAAGAAAATGCAGTTGTATACTTTTGCATCTTGAATGTCAGTTGTTTTAATAGAGGATTTGAATACTGCCTCCACAATTGGTGTTTTTTGTTTGTGTTTTATGCTTCGATTCCCTTTTTAAGTTTTAGTGTTCAGTATGAGTCTGATGCTTAGTTTTAAGCCTGTGTAAAATTTTTTTTTTTTTGCACTTTATTATTTGTCTTTCCACCTTTTACTGGTTTGAAGTGAGTGTTTGTAGTGGGCCAGTTTGAAATAAATACTTAATGCTGTGTAACTAATCAGCATGTAGCATCTTTGGCTCAGAATCAGATGACAGCTGGTGGGTTTTTTTAGTCACTGCCAATCAAATCTGATCAAACCACAGCCAGTGAAAACAGAACAGCCATAAATGAAATAGTCCAATCTGTTGCTGCTGGGGCCTTTAAGTTGAGCTCAGAGTGTAGGTTTCACTCTGAACTGAACTGAAATGTTATCTCCTGTGTATTGTCTGTCTCCACCTTGCAGGCACCACCTGGATTTACTCTGTCTATCCTCCAAACTACTTACCTGGAAAAGATCCATACTGCCATAAGGTGACCTACCAGTTTGCATTTGTCATCACTACACTGGTGTGGGTCTCTATGTGTCTCATTTTCGTCTGCGGTTGTTGCTTCGGCCTGCTGATCTGCTGCAAGACTGTATTGGCGAGACGTCGCTTGATACCCAACCGAGGCAGTTTATATGGTGCAATAAGTGAGTCTGCTGGTGATGTGTGATTTAAATCCTCAATTATGCCTTCAGATGTTTGAGGAAATTATCTTTTTGGCAGTGATGCAGATTTTGCTCCTTCTTGTGAGGATTTTAGTATGTGTGAGAGTTATTAAAGTTTTCCCCTGCAGCTGCAAACAAGGGTATTAAAAAGCAAATTTCAAAATTTATACTAGATTTTTTTTTCTGCAATCTTCTTCCAAATGCCATCAATAAAGTTGGCTTACTCCACCTTACCCTCAAAGTTTAACATGTTTGTTTTATGTTGCAGCACCTGAGGAGATGTGTTTAGGCAGTTCTGCCCAGACTAACTGAACAGTAGTTGTTCTTCACAGGCTGGTCAAGTTAAATCTAGCTGCTGAAACATCACCTCCCTCTCTGCTATTTCTTATAGCTCTGCTATTTGTCTGTGAAAGATTTTTTATGCAGTGTAAGATGGTGCACTAACAATTAATTGAACAGTGTTGCTTGAAAATAAAAGCTTGTTTTTTTTCATGATTTAATAATTTTAAAAAAGGGGAATATTCAACAATCAGTGTTTACTTTCTATGTAGAGTGAGATTAATATGATTTGGGTTTATGGCAAATTGTTGGCTTTGATTTTTTTTCCCTCCATATTATGCATTTCAACATTGGTAACCTGCAAATGAATCCTCTACTGTGGCTCAATGCACCACAGTTTTAACTGCAAACCGAAAAAACCTCACATTAGGTTGGACAAACTTCCTCCTGTTTCAGAGGTTTTTAGCGTGTTTCACTTGAAACTTGTGTAATCGTTACTGCATCCAGCAGTGGTGACACACTGTGGAGTACACTTTAACATCACTGCAGGAAGGTTTCAGCTGGTGTCCCTACATACAGTATACAATATGTAGTGTGTGTGTGACATTAATGAAAGAGAAACCAGCGATACTGAAGATGCTGAATATTTCTATGTCCAGTGTGTTTTGTTTGTGTGTGTGCGTGCATGCATACTAGAGATTTTCTTAATAAACTCTGTGAATGTAATGCCTTTATATTTTAAATATAAAGACTGAGAAAACAACAAAAACCTTGATCTTTATCCTTCTGCTTATTTTATTTTTAACTATCTGTTGTATTAAAGTCTGTCTTGCAAGAGCAGTTTTAAATGTGATTTACAATAAAAAGAATGGCCCTTTTGCTTTAATTTAGTCCTCTTCAGTTTGTATGGACAGCTAATGCAAAGATATTTAAAGCCATCCATGTTATTTGCACAAGATAAATTATTGTGAAAACAGGTTTGCCTTCATGACAGATATTTAATATTGGCTGATTAAATAAAAATGGTTTTAAAAAAATTTAATCTGTACATATGCAAAAAAAAAAAGAGTGGGGGGTGATTTCTAATTGTGGTTGAACTGACTTGATCCCATTGTTGTTTGTACAAAAGAAATTGTTTGTGAGAGACGGAAGCAGGTGGAAGTGAGCCTGGAGAGGTCGAGGTATGGTCTGGAAAGAAGAGGAATGCAAGTCAGTAGAAGCAAGACAGAATACATGTGTGTGAATGAGAGGGAGGCAGGCGGAAAGGTGAAGTTGCAAATACCTTTAAATACCTGGGGTCAATCATCCAAAGCAAGAAGAGAGCGCAGACAAGGTGGAGTCAGTGGAGACGAGTGTCAGCGGTGATCTGTGACAGAAGGATGGCAGCAAGGGTGAAAGGGAAGGTTTGCAAGATGGTAGTGAGATCTGGTATGATGTATGATCTGGAGACAATGACACTGACAAAAAGACAGGAGGTGGAGCTGAAGATGCTCAGATTTTCATTGGGGGTGACCAGGATGGACAAGATTAGAAATGAGTACATCAGATGGACAGCTCAGGCAAGGCTGAAGTGGTTTGGACATGTGCAGAGCGGCCAGGTGAGAGGACACCTGAGAGCGACAAGGCTGAGATGTGAAGAGGAGGGATAGTGGATATATTGGACAAAGGGTGATGCCAGGCAGGAGGAAAAGAGGAAGACCTCAGAGAAGATTCATGGATGTAGTGAAGGAGGACATGCAGAGGGTAAATGACAAACACAGTGTTTGAGTGGGACAAAGTGGGACGTGGTAACAATGCTGGAAGACGGTCAAATATATTTAAATGCAACTTTTCCAACTCTCCTGCTAAGCAAATGCAATAAGAATAAAAGGAAGCTGAAGTTTTTTCTTATTGTCTTGGGTTGCAGTAGGGATGTATACACACATACTGTATCACGTCACACCATAACTTTCACTGATGGGCATGGCATTAGACAGGCTAACCTTCATTTGACTATAATGAAAAGACTTCCCTTCTCATGCATTGGGTAAGAGCCAGACTTTTAAAAAGCGCATGTCCTGCAGAGCCAGTCTAAATGTGGGACAGGGAATAAAAATGCTGTGCAGTCCCATTTAAAGAGGGACACCTGGTCACCCTAACAGAGGGCTGCTGTGGAGATGATGCGCTATGGCGGCCCCCAAAGCGATGGAGACATGGACGTTTGATATTGCCTAATTAAATTAAAGCAGTTTATGCAAAAATCTTCAATCTTCATATGTGCAAATAAAAGAAAATAACAAACACTCTGATTTGTATTTGCGTTAGAAACACAAAGGGGCTCCTATTCATATCTAGATTAGGATATTTCCGCGTATGAGGACTTTTTAACTCAGGCTTTGTTCAGGCCCACTCTGCAGCTGGTAGGGTCCTCTTACGCCACACAACAAGCGACGCTAGTTAGTTTTTTTAGCTGTCAGGCATGCTGTAGTCAGGTTAGAGGTGAATTTGTAGTGGTTCGAGATAAGCTGATGGTAAAGGTGCTGCAGGAAGGCTTACTCTGGCCCTCTTACTCTGACTCTGTTGAACGCTTTGAAGGCGTTGAGCTGCGGGGCTGAGGGAGCATGTGGAGCCGCCGCGTCCTTCAGGCTCTGCTCAGCCAGCCTGCTGCCAGGAGCTTCTCTCTGACTGCTGCTCAGGTCGGTGTCTCCAGAGGCTCTGCACTCTCCTACAGCACCATAAAGCTGTGTGCTTCCACCTGCTTTCACCTCTGACCCTGTGCATTCATTGTACCGATGGACAGCTTATAGACACTACCAGTTTATTTCAATTTTATAACAAAGGTGACACTAACTGGGGCCAGGGTTGTTATAGTTTTGATTTTTTTATTCTAGTAGTCCTAGTTTTTAGCTTAATTTTAGTTAACTATAATAAACTGGGTTCAGACATACTAACTCAAATAAATGCAGTTTTATACAGAAATCCTGCAGTTCAGTTCAATTTAATTCAGCTCATTTGATTAATTGAGATTGAATGACCCTATTGCAAAGTGCAGTTGAATCAAAAGTATTTACATAAAAATTTCATCAGTATGTAAAATTAAAACCATTATTACTAATTGGCTCACGTATTTTTGTGGGCGGCTGTGTCTCAGAGGTAGGTAGAAGAGGTGTATCAATCGGAAGGTCGGTGGTTTGATCCCTGGCTCCTCTAGTTTGCATGTTGAAGTATCCTTGGGCAAGATGCTGAACCCCAAGTTTCCCCCGATGCATCCACTGTAGTGTGAAAGGGTGAAAGAGGCTTGCAAGAAAGTGCTTTGAGTGTTCATGTAGATTAGTAAAGAGCTATACAAATACCATTTCATTTACATATTGTTGCACTACCCAATGCAACTTTTAGTTAATTTCAACAATATTTGTATTTATTTATTATAACTGAATTATCCCCGATGCAAACCAAGACAAAATAGCTTTTGGTCTAATGGAATTTCTTTTGAAATCATTCGAACCTTTTCCCAAAATGTTTTAATCTTTCTGCTAAACACAGTGAAAACATTTTCTTTTAGCCTCTGTGCATTTAGTGCAGACAGTGTGTTCAGTATATTTTATTATATTGATTTAAATTGGCAGGAGTTGCATATGTTTTTTTTTTAGCCACTTATAGTGTTAGTCTGAGGTGTTTATTCACCGTATGAGTATGAGCTTCAGCACACGCTTATTTACAGCCCTCTGCTGAGATTTCAGTTCCCAGTAACGGTAAATAACAAATTCTTGAACATAAATAACTGACTTCAGGTGAGTATGTCTGAAAATGTACTAGTTTTGCACACCCTCATTTTACTGAGATGATTATTGATGGGTGTATGTTTAAGATGTATTAAATTCAGACCCTACAGTATTCAGAAGACAGCCACATCAGACAATCCACTATGAGCAAGCACTTGGCGACAGTGGGAAGGAAAAACTCCCTTTTAACAGGAAGAAAGCCCCAGCAGAACCAGGCTCAAGGAGGGTCGGTCATCTGCTGTGACCAGTAGGGGGTTGGGGGGGGAAATTAATATGTATTAATGTACATTTATCAACTCTCAGTACAGGATAGTAACATGATTTGAAGCCTCACACAAGTTACATCTGACTTTTGTGTGTTTTTGCTTGCCATGAAAGCAGATTTTAAAAGTTTGTAAGATCACCTGTAGTTACTTGATGTTTCTGCAGAACACAGTTGTGGTGGAGCGATGGTGGCAAGTGCCCTTGTCCAAAGTAGGGAGTCCGCCGAGGCTTCACCCTCGAAGACACAAAATCTACAAGCTGGTCGAGGATACCAAACATGCTCCTAAGGAGAAGATGGAGCTCATCCTGACTCAGACGGTACCGAGTGAGTATCACAAAGAAGTTAAAATGAGTAAAGAGGTATTTTTCTAAAACTGTTTACGACATGAAAACAACTTTTTTTTTTTTTTTTTGTGACAGAGCTCGGCGGCCGAGGAGACACCGTGTTTGTGAGAAAGTCTGTTGGACGAAATAAGCTGCTGCCTCAAGGCCTCGCAGTGTATCCATCACCAGAGAACAAACAGATTTTTGCTGAAGAGCTACGCGTGTGTACCTCATTTATATTCTGTCACATATTTAAAATCCATTAAAGAG
>VUQS01075684.1:0-11034 GCA_015108495.1 Heterochromis multidens
AGATAATAGAATTGGTCAAATAAACCATTCCTCTGCAGATGATCAGTTAGCTGTTTTACAACTACTCTTTCAAGAATTTTTGATATAAAAGGAAGGTTGGAGGTTGGCCTATAATTAACTAAGACAGCTGGGTCCATTGATGGTTTTTTTAAGTAATGGTTTAATTACTGCCACCTTAAAGGCCTGTGGTACGTAGCCCATTAATAAAGATAAGTTGATCATATTTAAGATTGAAGCATTAATTAATGCTCAAAATGACAATTTCAGTTTATTTCAACCCGGTATACTTTGAATTACTGTGGTTTTTGTTGCTATGTGCCATTTTAACTTTGCATATTTAATCTCTATTGTAGAGATTCAGGGAATGACAAGTTGACTAACCTAAACATTCATTCGCACACAGCGCTTGACTTACATGCTAGAGTTTGACTTTTACTGTGGTCAGTGTATAAGTCTTTATTTTATGCTGAGAAAACTCAGCAGCTAAATGCAATGTCAGTTTAATCCATGGATCATTAACAGGATGATAGGAGATTGATTAAGCTTAATAGTTGGCTGTATTATCGGAACCGGAGAACTGGAAGATGGAGGCAGAAAGACAATAGGATTGCCTGGAAAACAAAGCATCACAAGAAGCTATAGTGTTTCCACGCTCACTACTCTGCTTCCAAGTTAGGAGGAAAATGTTGTACAGTGAGAATGACAGTCAGACTGAGATGTGATATATTCATGAATGATTGAGACCCTACTAATGAATCATCAGCTTTGATAAATATTCTGAAGACAGTGTCTGACTGGATTGACCGAACAGTCAGCTCTCCTTATGGTTGGTGAAAGTACAACATAGTGGTGCAACCTGATGGGTAAGGCTTATAGTTTGTTACAAACACAAGCTCAAGCCAAACTTCAAAAAAAGCCAGAGAGCTACTAATGACTTACACATAGAAGTGTAATGAGCTGCATATGATTTCTCATAGCTAGACAGTGCTAGCCATGATTTTAACTAGTGAAAAGAGCTTTTTTCTCATGTAACCTTGCAGAAATAAACCATTTTGGAAAGACACTCCAGCAAAAGGACAAAAGATTAGAAGCAGGAAAAACCCTAAAGGTTAAGTGTATAATAATAAAATAACAGCAACTTTGCACTTCTGTGTGAGACATAAAAGGTTAATGAGTTCATATGTGAGGATCAGCACTTACATGTGTAAATTGGAAGATGGTCCAGTGTTTTTTTTTTTTTTTTTCTTTTGATAACTCTTGCAGAATAACAGTCTTTGATGTGATTTACAGTATAATAATGTTTTGTGACTTGGCCACTGCTAGATTTTTAGAAGTCCTTTCTTCAAGGCTCCTCCAGTACACCTCTCCTAGGGTGGGAGAATAAATGAGTGGGGTGCTGATGTTCAGCTGTTTCCTCCTCTTCCTCATGGTGTTAGTGCGGTTCGCCTCTCCCATCGGTGGGTAAGCACTTTGCCGGGTGACAGCACCCATCCTTCACAGGGCCCTGCCATATGCTGTGCTGCTGTCAGAGGAGACGACTGCAGATGCTCCAGCTGCTCTCTCTCTGCACACTGAACTAGACACGCATATACACACTCACACACACACGACCAGCACTTGGTTCAGGATAAAGAGGCAGCAGTGGGAGACACAAGGAAGAAGGGGCGTGGGAGAAAGGATGCACATAGAGAATTGTTTTTTGTTTGGCAAAAGGGGAAGGCAGAAACAATCTTTCATTTCTGGGGAATGAGGTGAAATATACTTGTATAGATGACTTGGATTTAATCAAAGACAGATATCAAAAACTGCTGATTGAAGGTGCGACACCACCCGTCTTGCAATGTGACTTAAGCCACAGTGGATCCTTTAATAGAGCCTTCCTTTGCAATGCTTTTGCACCAACAGCACATAAATATTCTTTCATTTCCCATCAAAAGCATTTTGCTTCTCCCAGAGTAAAGACTGCAGAAAATTGAACAAACAGGCAACTTTTCCCTGTTTATTTATTTTCTTTGTCCAAACATTTCCTTCAAGCATCTTAGATCGGGTATCAGAGTCTCAAAGCTATCACTTTGGTGTCTGTGATCTTCCAGCAGGGAAAACAAAGCTACTTAAAAGGAGACCCAAATGGCTGATGCTCATAGATGGCAAGCAGAAGCTCATGCTCACTGCCAGTGGTGATACTGAGCGCGTGTTGGTTGTGTGTACATGTGCATGTGTGGAGGGGAATTCTGTGTCTGAGTGTGTGTGACTGTATGTGTAAGAACAAAGTTGGCTAGGCTCAACACACTTGGCTGTGAATCGGGACCTGGGCCATGATACTCGTTCAGCAGCTTAACTTCAAATCATGCATGAAATATGCCTCTGTCTGTGTAGACACACCAAAATACCTCTGTGTCAGTGGTAGGGGCAGCATGTCTGTCTGTAAGCCGAGTCACAGAAATTCACAAAGCTGGGTCCCTGCACACAGCCACTGAAGTGACCACTGTAAGACGAGGATGGGTATCTATAGTTAAATTTTGGGAAAACTTTTACTTTCTTAACTTTTTAGCTTAACTTTCTAGTGTACTCTCAGTCGGAAGTGGACAAGAAGAGCTACTGTTGTGTTTAGCCAAAAACTAATTATTCTTACCTTGGATTAACCCACCTTTTCCCATCATGCCATGAGAAACGACAGTCTCATTTCATGCTACACCTGGCAAAGTAGTTTTTCTTTTCATTTTTCCCACATTTCCTTTAGGTAAATGTGGTAATGAGAAGTTTTCAGCACATTTTTGTAATAGTTAAAATTAAACTCAAAAATGCCCAAATTGATTGTTGTGTAATCATCACATTTCTGATGAAAAATTGCCCTGAGCTTTAAGTGGACCTGTTCTGTGTTCTCTCTTTTTATGTGTGTGTGTTATACACACTCACCAGCCACTGTATTAGGTATATTTTGCTAGTACTTGGTTGGACTCCATTTTGCCTTCAGGATTGCTGTAATTCTTTGTGGCATAGATAGAAGTTGCTGGAAACATTCCTCAGAGATTTTGGTAGATACTGACATGATAGCATCACACAGTTGCTGCCTATTTGTTAGCTCACATCCATGACGTGAATCTGCGGTTCCACCACATCCCAAAGGTGCTCTATTGGATTGAGATCTGGTGACTGCCATATAAGTACAGCAAACTCATTGTCATGTTCAGGAAACCAGTTTGAGATGATTTGAGCTTTGTGACATGGTACATTATACTGTTGGAAGCAGCCATCAGAAGACTGGTACACTGTGGTCATAAAGGGATGGACATAGTCAGCAGCATTACTCAGGTAGGCTGTGGCATTTAAATGATGCTCACTTGGTACTAAGGGGCCCAAAAGTGTGCCAAGAAAATATCTGCAACACCATTACATGTTGTTTATGCCAAATTCTGATCATATGAAAGAAGAAATCAAGACACATCAGACCAGGCAACGTTGTTCCAATCTTTTATTGTCCAATTTTGGTGAGCCTGTGTGAATTGTAGCCTCAGTTGCCTGCTCTTAGCTGACAGAAGTGGCACCTGGTGTGGTCTTCTGCTTCAAGGTTTGCCATGTTTGGCTTGTTACCACTTTGGTGGTAACAAGTGGTTATTTGAGTTACTGTCGCCTTCCTATCAGCTCGAAGCAGTCTGGCCATTCTCCTCTGACTTCTGGTATCAACAAGGCATTTTCACTCAGAGAACTGCCGCTCATTATTGAATATTTTCTCTTTTTTGGACCATTCTTTATAAAATCTAGAGCTGGTTGTACAGAAAATCCCTGTAGATCAGCGGTTTATGAACTACTCAGACCAGCCAGTCTGGCACCAACAACCTTGCCACGTTCAAAGTCACTGAAATCACCTTTCTTCCCCATTTTGATGCTTTGATGGTTTGAACTTTAGCTGGTTGTCTTGACCAAGTCTGCAGGTCTAAATGCATTGAGCTGCTGCAATGTGACCGGCTGATTAGATATTTGCGTTAATGAGCAGTTGGTATACCTAATGAAGTGACCAGTGAGTGTATATACTCATATTAAACACAGTGAAAGATTCAAATATTGAGGTCAATGTACTTTATGTGCATGTAATACTGTTAGCCAAAAGCTCCAAACTGACAGTCTTTTCTACTCTTGGCTATCTTGGTTATCTCCTCTCAGTGAGAGGAGATATCTGTAATATGGTTGTCTCAGGCATAGAGCTCTGGCTGTGAGCACGGTAGCCCCGCCCAGGTGTTGTTCAAATCTTTTGTTTGTGATGGGCAGCTGAATCAGAAGAAAGGTGTCTTAAAAGGGAGGGTGGGGGAGGAAATGAAATGGCTTGTTTCAGAAAGAGAATGAACTGAGGGGCTGCCCCAAGGCTTGGTATAAGAGAAATAAGGGATATTTGGGATATTGTGAACTGTGAATCATGTAAAGCTACTCTAGTATAGTCCAAGAATTAAAAAAAAATTTAATTCTGGGCCAGAAATGAGATAATAGGTCCCCTTTAATGAAAGTGTGGTTTCTGCTGCTAACAATGTTATGGCACTATGCTCTTGCATAGTAGCATAAACCGCAAGTTGTATCAAAAACAGCTATAGTTAAATTTTTCATTGTTATGCAGCACACTATTCTGTGTCTATAGCTCAGACTAGTCACCCAGTAGTTAGCAGTTAGTTTTCTACAAACAAACCAGAAATAAAATTAATTACTCTTTGTTCACCAAAGGGAAGACCGAGCAAACACTGCAACTATAAGAGCTTCCATTAAATCCTTATGGGTTGAATAAGGAGGTCGAAAAACAGTGATCAGCTGGGAGGAAGTGAATAGCCTTTAATTAAAGAAGGTGGTGGTTTTAGCTGTCGCCTTCCTGTGAACAGTGTTTATTTTTGACTTTTGTTTAATAGCTCTGGGATTTAGGGCTATGTTTGTTTAATGGTGTCAGGACCAAATCAGATTCCTCTATTATTCTCAGGTTTAATCAGTACTGTCACCTGTTGCAGCTGCCAGAGGGCCACTAACTCCGACTCTTGTATTAGACTGTCCCCAAACTCAAACATCCTGTCATTGCACTTTGTGTTTTTGAGTTTTGTGAGCAACAAAATCTAAAAGTAGATTCAGGGAATGAGTAAGAGAGCTGCAGAGTGGGTCTGTGACATTAAGCCTGTTTACTCTGGCTGGCTAGAGAGTGGATAGCAAGTCATGCATTATAAAAAGATGGTGATGAATGCTTAGGGGCTCAAATGACAATTTCAAAGATCACAGATCTATTAAGATTTTGTCAATGAAATGAGTAGGTGTACATGATGAGTTTGTATTTATGTGGTTTATTGAAAATACTCGAAATACAGGCACTTTTTATTAGTTTTATTTCTCAGATAGCACACACTCACGTTGCTGCTGTGTCTTAAATGTCTATTATAAAATACATAATATGCAGTATTTTTCTCTGACATTTGATTCAGGTTCAATTGCAATCAAATTTCCATTAAAAATGTAAATAACAGATAATGAAGTTCTGAAGTACAGCACGATGAAGCCATACTGTGTTACTGCGCAACCTGTGCTTTTCCTTTAACTAACGTGTAATACATTTGTAATGATTTTTTTAAACATATTTGTTCCACTGAAGCAGTAGCAACACAACTAGTAGTGAATCCTCAGACTAGCAGTGTGTTTGAATTGAAACACATTGGTGATATAATGTGGGTAATGCTGTAAAAGATGTTTGCCTGATTTAATTTGTTAATGCTTCTGTAGCTACCTCCAGAGAGATCAATAGTAGGTTTTTAGTGGCCCCAGGCAGCCAGATTTGGATCACTGTCAACCATTTAGTATGGTGTGGTTGCCACTGTAGGAAGCATTTTTCATGTCTATCCAGCACTTCAGTGTATAATCTTTGTCTAGCCAAATGAGTGTGCTGGAGCTGCATTGCATTGCATTGCACTGTCAGATGTAAAGGAAAAGAAAGTAAGGTGTTGAATAAAACAGTAAAATGATATAAAAAAAACAAGATATAATACACAACAGAACTGACTTCATACTGAAAGAAAAATTGTGATAGTGAAGTGTGAGAATATTGATATTAAAAGGCAGACATACAGTGGTGTGAAAAAGTATTTGCCCCCTTCCTGATTTCTTAGTTTTTTGCATATTTTTTCACACTTACATGTTTCAGATCATCAAACAAATTTTCATATTAGATAAAGATAACCTGAGTAAATACAAAATGCAGTTTTTAAATGATGATTTCATTTATTAAGGGAAAAAAGTTATCCAAACCTACCTGGCCCTGTGTGAAAATGTTATTGCCCCCTAAACCTAATAACTGGTTGTTCCACCTTTGGCAGGAAGAACTGCAATTAAGCATTTGCAATAACTGGAAATGAGCCTTTCACATCACTGTGGAAGAATTTTGTCCCACTCTTCTTTGCAGAATTGTTTTATTTCAGCCACATTGGAGGGTTTTACAGCATGAACGGCCTGTTTATGGTCATGTCAAAGCATCTCGATTGGATTTAAGTCCAGACTTTGACTAGGCCCATCCTAAACCTTCATTTTGGTTTATTTTGAGCCATTCAGAGGTGGACTTGCTGGTGTGTTTTGGATCATTGTCCTGCTGTATAACCCAAGTGCCCTTGAGCTTCAGGACATGAACTGATGGCTAGATATTCTCCTTCGGGATTTTCTGGTAGAGAGCAGAATCCATGGTTCCATCAATTATGGCAAGTCGTCCTGAAGCAGCAAAGCAGCCCCAGACCATCACACTACCACCACCATGTTTGACTGTTGCTTTTTTCACTTAATAAATTATATCATCATTTAAAAACTGCATTTTGTATTTACTCAGGTTATCTTTGTCTAATATGAAAATTTGTGTGATGATCTGAAACATGTAAGTGTGACAAATATGCAAAAAACTAAGAAATTAGGAAGGGGGCAAATACTTTTTCACACCACTGTAATTGTGGGCAACACTTATCTGATAAATAGAAGAGGGTGAATTACATGCAGTGAATCAGATTCTGATTTCAATGACATTTAATACAGTTCTTCAAATGTGGAACTGTTATCTGCCTTTTTTCCTCAGTGGCAGCAAATGACCCAAAACTTGCAAATGTGTGATTTCATATGCATTCAGCACTGGTTTCACGCTGTTATTTTTAATTTGCATAATTAATAAGGCTAAGTCACAATGGTAACATTTCCTCTGTATTTGTGTGTCACACAAAAGATTCAAAATAACATCTCTGTTATGTAAATCGTTTTCAGACGATCAGGTTTTATTTTTGAAATATAGGCGTAATTGTTCCAATTCCAAACAATTAAAATAAGGGTACCATTTTGGCAACAGCTCCTTGCCAACCTGGCAACTATTTCTGAACCATATACTGTCAGACTTTGCTTCTGCCTGCAGAGTTGGACAGCATTTGTTTTTCTTATTATGTTCACTTGTTTATTCTTTCGAAGACTAACTAATAAAGTTAACAAATTTAAGCAGTTGAATAATTGTGAAAAAACATCCCATTTTAACAGGGTTTTGTTTAATATACTATATAACAAATAATCTTAGTTTTAAGACTTGTTTCGCTGATCAAAAGGCATTGTTAATGATCTCTCAAATAATATTGAATTGGAAAGTTTTAAATTTGATTACCATGTGCCGAACTGGAAGGACAGTCATGAAAATCTGTGGTAAGGAGGTCTGGAAAAAAGCGACATGCAGGACTGTTGTATTTTGCATAGTACTAGTAGATATTTAATCTCATGCTGAGTGCTATCCATCTAGCTAGCCCAGTTTCTCATCAAGTTAGAAGTGTGCCTTCTTTCAAGTCACGCATTATAACTATGTTGTGTGGAGAGTAAAATAATATTTATGCAAATTATCTATTGTAAGAATAACAGAAAGAGGGAAGAAAGAAGGAAATAACTCTTCTTTTTAAAATAATAGAGCAGCAGCAAGTGATGTAGTGTCATATGAGAATGTGTGTAGTTTGCTGAGGTGAATATATGCATGCATCTGTCCATGTGTCTGTCTGCTGTGTCCATCATCTCTGCCCATGTTTACGTGTTTGTGAATGCAAAGGACTGTACCGAGAAAATGAGTCTTGGCAGGTAAAAGAACAAGTGTTCCATAACTTAATGAATTTCATTTGATTTGAATCTTTTTTCCTTTTTCAAACTATTTCACGCATGGCAAAACACTGTAAATCCATAAACAAACACGTAAACAGGCAGAAAAAGATTGATGCATTATGAATAAATCATCTGGGTGCTGAAACTCAATATTAACTCTGCGTTGCCTGGAGGGTTTAGAAGGAGCTTACAACAGATTCATCTTGATGTCTGAGGAACTAACTGGGAGGCAAGCGCTTTAGTAAGTACTTATCTTGGGAACTTAATTACCAAAACAAATGATGATTGTGGTGATACAGCAGCAATGATTCTTCATTACTGTTATTTTCTTACCTAAGGTTGTATACATAAGTGGTTTCAGTCGTCATCATCGTCATGATTATCATCAGTATAACTACTGGGTAATAAATAAAAATCAGTCAGTCATTTAGTTGGTTGGTTGGTTAATTCAATGCTTTTATATCTTCATCACTGCTGGCTGAGTTACTATGGAGTTAGTTTTCATATGATATTTATAGCCTTCGAGGGATCATTGTTAATGACTTTGTTGACACCAAAACTCAAAAAGTCTAGAACTGCCATCAAGTTAAAATTTTGACCTCAACCAACACTCTAACCATTACAAAGGTATCTTAAAAGAAAACTTTTTACCCATGAGCAAACTGCTAATTGTTACATGACAGAAAACCAAACACTTTCTGTAGAATGCAAGAATTACACAACTTCTAAATCACAAAGTTGTCCATCAGACTTTTCATGTAGAAAATGGTGTTCAACCAACTCTTTCCTATTTGGCCACTTTTTCCTTTGGGTCAAATGCTCTGGATAAAAACTCAGCTAATGTGTAGATTGCTAAGCACAAGACAAAGACCTCAGGAATCACAAGAAATCTAAAAATATAAAATAAGCTCTTCCTGATCTACCACTACCTACAGGATGACATTGCTAGTCATTGTCTTAGAAAATGCCACCAAACAAATCTCTCAAACAAGTCACAAAATAAATAATCTTACAATGCTTAACCCTTTAATGCCAAGTGTTTCATATCTGATGATATCTGGTTTTGAGACTTGTACATCATCAGTGTGATTTTTTTTTTTTTTTTTTTCCCCTTTTACTTTATATATTTTTTTTTTTTTTTTTTTTTTTTTTGCCCCCGAAAAACCTAAATAAACTGCACAATTCATTTTTAAGCAATAAATTGCAAAAGAAAATGCTGGATGTGGCAAATACAATATAAATTAAAAATCATTTATGCAGGTTAACATTTAATTTCTTTTTTTTTTGTCAGATAGTTCAATAACCACTCCATTTTCAAAAAATTTTAATTTTCTGGCAATTATTTCATTGTTCAGGCTTTAAAGGGTTAAGATAGTAACAATACATAATACAACTTTTCTGTAATCAAGTGACTACAAATAACAAGAAGGTGCATCGTTATTTATCAAAAATAGTAAAAGTAATAGGCATAGAATTTATATAAAAGATAGATGTAGCCAGTGTGTCATCATCCATTGGTTTCTAGACAGCTGTTTTGAAGCCTAGAACTGAGTTTTTGTTGCATTTTGTTTTGCTGACACCAGATGTGATGAGCAAGGGATGGATCTTACTGAGAAATCAAGGACACTGTACAGTCATACAGTAGCTACTTGTCAATTGCAAGGTGGGGAACATAACTTATAAAATGAATGTAATGCTGTATTAAGAAAAACAAAAAAACTAGCAATGAAACCCATAAATCAAGTAAGCAGGAGGATTGCTTCTTCATAGACTTAGGAAGGCAAGTCCATAAAGAAGGACTTGCCCCCTGCTTACAAAGATTGAGGATTTAATTCACAAATGCATTGGCTTCAATTTTCAGACCCAGATGCTATGTTCATCTTTTATATACAGTCTATTAGTGAAGGAACTCTTGATCGGAAAGAGTCACACAGTTAAATTTAAATACATGTCTGTATGTATGTTTTTGACATTCACTAAGATGAACACTTACCTGGCCCTGTGTGAAAAAGTAATTGCCGCGTACACCTAATAACTGGTTGTGCCAGCCTTGGCAGCAAGAACTGCAGTCAAGTGTTTGTGATAACTGGCAATGAGTCTTTCACATTGCTGTGGAGGAATTTTGGTCCACTCTTCTTTGCAGAATTGTTTTATTTCAGCCACATTGCAGCATGAACAGCCTGTTTAAGGTCATGCCAAAGCGTCTCAATTGGATTTAAGTCCAGACTTTGACTAGCCCACTCCAAAACCATCATTTTGGTTTCATTTTGGGTTTTTTTTTTTAGCCATTCAGAGGTGGACTTGGTGTGTTTTTGGATCATTGTCCTGCTCTATAACCCAAGTGCTCTTGAGCTTCAGGACATGAACTGATGGCTGGACATTCTCCTTCAGGATTTTCTGGTACAGAGCAGAATTCACGGTTCCATCAATTACAGCAAGTCGTCCAGGTCCTGAAGCAGCAAAGCAGCCGCAGCCCGTCACACTACCACCATGTTTGACTGTTGCTATGATGTTCTTTTTATGAAATGCTTTGTTAGTTTGATACCAGATGTAACGGGACTCAAACCATCCAAAAAGTTCCGCTTTTGTCTTGTCAGTCCACAGAATATTTTCCCAAAAGTCTTGGGGATCATCAAGATGTGTTTTTGGCAAATGTGAGATGAGCCTTTGTGTTCTTTTTGGTCAGCAGTGGTTTTCTCCTTGGAACTCTCCCATGGATGCCATATTTGCCCAGTCTCTTTCTTATTGTTGAATCATGAACTCTGACCTTAACTGAGACAAGTGAGGCCTGCAGTTCTTTAGATGCTGTTCTGGGTTCTTTTGTGACCTCCTGGATGAGTTGTCGATGCGCTCTTGGAGTAATTTTGGTAGGCCAGCAGCTCCTGGGAAGGTTCATCACTGTTCCAAGTCTTTTCC
>VUQS01075688.1:14688-27461 GCA_015108495.1 Heterochromis multidens
TTACAGATGGATTTTTTTTTTTTTTTTTTTTAAAGGTGTCTGTGGAGACCAAAAACAGAGGTAAAACAGGGTAAGATTTGTCAGGTGGCCACAAATGCAACTAAGATTAATGTAAATGTTGCACTGTAACTAATAAACTTGCAAGTCATATCTTTATGATCAGTGTTGTGTGTACAGCTTAAGCTGCATCCCAGTAGCCAAAAAAAAAAAAAAATTTTTTTTATTTATTTATTTTTTAGAAAGATGAGGCTAGAGAGGGAAAAATATAAAGCATGTGTATCAGTGGAAAATGGACTGGTACTTGTATAGCTCCTTTCTACTAAATTTTGAGCCCTCAAAGCGCTTTCTACTGCAAGTCTCATTCACCCAGTCACACACACACACACACACACACACATTCATAAAGTGCTTTTATCTATACCTAAGCACTTTTATCTAACATTCACACACACATTCACACTCCAATGGATGCATCGGGCGCAACTCAGCGTTCAATATCTTGCCCTAGGATGCTTCAACACGGACAGGAGAAGCCGGGGATAGAGCCACCAACCTTTCGATTGGTCGAGAACCCGCTTTACCACTTGAGCCACTGCCACCCAATTAATGAAAGTTAAATGTGAGATTAAATGTGACCTCAATAAACTTTGAAATGTTTTCTCTTTTAACAGGATGCTGTGGATGAGTACAACGAGATAAAGACAATTAAAAAGGTATGAGTGGAATATTTAATGGACATTCATCAGTTTTTATTTATTATTTATTTTTATGTCCTGTAGCCATGACACATAGCTGGGCATTATTTTGTCTGCTCCTTTATTAGAATGTGTGCCAGCTGTAGATACATTCTTGTGATAACACAGTATTGATGCATAGCAGAAACTTTATGCTTACGTCAACACCATTTGAAGTAGATTTTTGAGATTACCCAAAACATTTTTAAATGCTTTTAGCTAACGAGTTGAAATTAATGCCAGATAACATTTACATTACATACATTTACATTAATCAGCTTTTTAGCTTAGAGATTTTATTTTCTTGGTTTACAGTAACTCAGGAATGATATGTAGCAGGAATAAGATGGTCTGATTAAATTTTCATGTACCTTGCTGTATAAATTTACATTATATATATACTCAGGTAAAACTGTCAGAAATGTGAGAGTAGATGTCCACAATAAAGAAGCATAAGCATGGGACATAAGCAATGGGTAGCACAGTGTTGTGGTGTTAGCACTGTCGCTTCACAGCAAGAAGGTCCTGGGTTCGAATCCAGTCTGGGGCCTTTCTGTGTGTAGTTTGCATGTTCTCCGTGTCTGTGTAGGTTCTCTCCGGGTACTCTGGCTTCCTCCCACAGTCCAAAAACATGCATGATGTTAGGTTAATTGGTGATTCTAAATTGACCGTAGGTGTGAATGGGTTTCTGTCTCTCTGTGTTAGCCCTGGGACAGGTTGTCAATCTGTCCCAGGGTGTACCCTGCCTTTTGCCCTATGGCAGCTGGGATAGGCTCCAGCCCCCTTACAACCATGAATTGGATAAGCGAAAGAAAATGGTTGGACATACAAAAGCCTCCTACTGTATGTATAATTTACAAGCGTCACCTTATACTTATGTCTTATTTTTTTCTCCACAGTCACCAGATTACCAGGTGAAGAAGCGCAGGACTAAATATCTGAAGTCCAAACTGAACCATATCAAGAAGATGGTCAGTGATTACGACCGCAAGACCTAAACAAATCTGTGAGGATTGTACACCTTACCGAGACTGGAAAGAAGGGACTAAATCAAGTCACTCTAGGATTAACAGCAGGATGGATCTATAGTGACTTACATCAAACAAGTTACAACAGTCTGGCTGTTTGTATTTTAGTAGAAAAGAAAACAAATATTCTATCTATTATGCCACTTTTTGTATTATAAGTTTGAAACTGTCATAGATTGTGTTGTATGTATTTATTTTGCCTCATGTGATCTGAATAGAAGTCTAGTAGTAGAGTTGTGCTACATGACTGTTGGTTGTTGAGCACAAAATCACATATAATCTCAGGTTATAATAATTTTTTTTTCACAGTAACTTCTTTTTTACTTCTAAACTTCTTTACTTACTATCTTAAATTTTAAGTCCATTTTAATTTTACACAGTAAATAAAAACATGTAAATATGTGGGACACAATGTTTTTAGCAGTTTGTGGTTATAAGTTCACATACATGTTAAGGTGTGCTTCTTTATTGTGGATGTCAGAAAAGACACATTGACTACGCATGTTTAATGCATCATTATATTTTTTAACAATGGTTTGTGGTACATTTTAATATAATAAATTCATTTTTTAATCTCAGTGACTTTTTTTTTTTCTTCCCAGTTTCAGCTGACAACTTTTCATATACGCATACATATAGTTGAGATGCAAAGAGCATACGTGAAACAAGTCTAACATTCAAAGCTTGTTGATTTGCCAGCAGAGAAATAGAAGTTGATTTTGGCCTGTCACAGATACTGTATATAAACATATATGTTACCTGACATTTGCCAATATATATTTTTTGCGTAATATATAAAAAGGTGCTTGGGGCTGTCAAAACATTATGCCACCACATAGCTTATCCAACAGTGTGTCTCCAATTCCACTGTATTCAATATACACATTCAAAACACGTCACAGCTGAGCAGAATGTTGGGCCATTTTCAGGGTAAGTTGCTAACTTGTTTGTGAAATACAGTGCTGTAAAGTTAAGCTATAATCCTATCATTACCTGGTTTCAATTTATACTTAGATCTGGAACTTTTTGAACACCATTGCAGGCCATTGTTTTATTATTCTCATACACAGGTAAACAGGAGTTCAATTTGCATTTGAAATCAGTTTCTGTGGGAGAAACACAAGAGGTCAACATATTCTAACCTAAGTCTACCCAAGAAGACATTACGTGAGAAAATGTAGAGGGTTAACCATAAGGTGCAAATTGGGCATGAGCTGTTGTAAAAAAGTCGCCAAAGCTGAAGCATACTAAATCACTTGTCAATCCATTCGATTACAATTGAGCCTCTGAAAATAGGGACTCTGTATAAAAATGGCTTTAATTAGTCAAGGGTTAATACATTTGTTTTCTTTAACAGCTCAAATTATAAATATAAGCTCTTCAATTACATCTCTGTTGTTTTATTTCAAATCTACTGTTATGGCATACAGAGCTTAAATTATGATAAGTGTGTTACTATCCAAACATTGGAAGACCTAACTATAACTCAACCCCACCAGGGTTGATTTCAAACAATCAAGATGAGATTAAAGTGCAGACTTCAGTATTCATAGTACTGCATTAACTATTTAGGAATTACAGCCATTTTTTACACATAGTCCCCCATTTTCAGAGGCTTGAAAGTTATTGAACAATTAACTTTCACTTTCATGGCCAGGTGAGGCTTGTTCCTTGTTATTCCGTAACAAATTGAACACATAAAAGATCTGGTTTTGATTCCAAGTGAACTCTCAATATGAGGGCCAAATAGATGTTGATGCAATAATCTGGTACATTCTTATAAAAGAGGAGTGCACTGGCCAGCTCAGCAACACCAAAAGGCCTGGAAGAACAACTAAAGTACAGTTTGACAGTATCCATTGTAAAATATCTAAAAAGCTTCTGTGCTATTTTTAGTAAGATGTGTTCACAACATGGACAACATAAGCATGGTTATTTTGTTGACTCTATTTTTGTGGTGTAGGACGCATCAAACTGTCGATAAAATCCACATTACTTCAATGTTAGGATTAAAAACTAGTATATAGTTTGAAGTCTGCACTTTCGACACAAGTTGAAACAGAGACTTGATGAGGTTGTGTCTTGCTGCTAGGTCATCTTAAATCAGTCATGTAATTTGGACCTGCCAGTGACTCCAGAGGGTTAAGGAAAAAAAACCTTCACAACAACTACCCGAGTCAAGAACTCTTTTTTAGATGTAGGCGTATCATTGTCAAAGTTTACAATTGAGAGATGCGTTTGATATACCACAGAGGGTTTACAACAAGGTGCAATCCACTGGTCACACTCAAGAGCAAGATAGCCAGAGCAGACTTTTCCAGAAAGCATCTAAAAGAGCCTGCTCAGTTCTGGAAAACTAGTTTCATCTTTGGACAGATGAATCCAAGATGACTTTGTACTAGAATAAAAAAATGAGAAAAGAAAAATGTCACTGTGCCGTCTAGGTCATCTTAAATCAGTCATGTGATTCATGACGGTAACTCCAGAGGGTTAAGGAAAAAAAACCTTCACAACAATTACCAGAGTCAAGAACTCTTTTGTAGAGTGACATGTCACTGTGCCGTCTGAAGCATACTACATTATCTACCAAACATGGTGGAGGCAATGTTATGGTATGTGCCATGCATGCACATACCATAACACTGCATGGGTTATACTCTCAGGTCAGATTTAGCCAAATGCTGGCCAAGTCAGTCACCTGATCTCAACCCAAGGTAGCATGCTTTTCAGTTGCTGAAGACATTTTGGTGATGTCCATGAGTTCATGGGACTTCAGGCAGTCATCGCAAAAGATTTTAATCAGAATATTAAAAACAATCTTTGTATTTAAAATTAAATTTGTTTGTCCAATTACTTTTGAGCCTCTGAAAATGTGACTGTATATAAAAATGGCTGTAATTCCTAAACCATTAATGCAATACTTGTTAAACCCTTGAATAAAGCTGAAAGTCTTGTTAGAACATTTCTGAACATAAAGATTTTAAAGCTGCACTAACTGAGCTCTTGAGTGTAGTTAAGCTTTTTGTTTTAATTTTGAACTCACACACTCTCATCAACCCTGTCTTGTGGAAAGACGTTCTGGTGTGTAATAGCATATAGCAATAAACAGCTGACAAGTAAAGTCGACAAGTAGTTGGTTAAAAAAGTGGAATGTCCATTTTTTTTTTAAGCTGTTGGTGAAAAAAAAAAAGAACTAAAAAGAAGTGAATATTAAACTTACATTTGTCAAGTAGCCAGAGGCATGCCTGCAAATTAAAGCTAACATTACTCCAGCTCTCCTGGATGCTCTTTAACACTGTCACCAGAACAACTGATTAAAGTGAAAGAGGCAGACTTTCAGTTAGACTTTCTGTCTCCAAAGTGGCCAAATTATCTAAATGTAATTTTAAAGAAGATCTACATTTAACAACTGCACAACACAACACAGCACACTAAAGCACAGGAAAGTCTATAGTTTGTATCTTGGTAGATCCATTAATGTCTGGGGATCCAGGAATTTTGCATACACTCTTTGGGTTCCCTCAATTAATATGCGCACATAATACCTCACATGAGAACAGAGTTCATGTCTGAACATGCTGATGCGCTTTTCTTGAGTCCTGGCTGAATTTCAAGCTGTGGTTTTGAACTGTTCGGTCTGGATTGAGTGTCTCCTTAGGAGCATCCTCCTAGTAAGCTCTTTGGGGGGCCCAGGAGGAGCAGAGGGAAAAAAATGTTTTTGGCCAGACTCTTTCTCAGAAAAACTACTTCCACTACTGGAGCTGAGGTTATAAACGTTAAGGATAGGGGTGTTGGTAAGAGGTGGAAGAGATCTAGGCCTGGTCTGCGAGTTGTGATCCAACAAGAAGGGACCAGACCCTCTGCGCTCATACCCAGAAAGGATTCTCCTGCTTGTGCCAGACACCGACTCCCTGGAGCCCAGTGTACTAGAGCAGCGTAAAGGCGCCAGCCTCTTGCCATCTGTCAGGTCTCTGGCTCGCTGGTCTTCAGGGACATTTTGAATGTTTATAGCTATTTGTGGGTCAGAGCTGTATATGTCTGCACCTAGCTTGCGTCTTTGAATAACATTATGAAGGCTTGATGAGGCTGTGCAAGGGTGAAGGTGTGTACCAAGGTTTTTACCACTGGAAAGGGAGGAGGGGGCTGAATCTGTACCAAGGTTTTCAGAATGCAGATTAGGATGGGAGGCAGAGTGAGATGAAAAGAGACCTGCTTGTTGTCCTATATGTTTGGCACCATCATTTTTTCCATCTTCTGCCTCTTTATTGTTTGCTTCACACCATTTGAAGCTGCCAGAGTTTGCCCTATTGTCCCCATCCAGTTTAGGAACTCTGAAAGAGAATTTATCAGTCTGGCTCAAATCTTGGGTTTTTTCTGAGGACAAAGCTCTGTGAGGCTGCTGGGTGAGCAGAGATGCTGGGATCTTTAGCCACGGTTCAGAATTCAGCCTCAGTAGAGGCTGCTGCAGTCCATTCAGAGGCACTTGGCCAAGCCCACGAAATCGTGATGGGGAGCATGGTTGGGAGCTTATGCCACAGATCTGTGCTTCTTTAAAAGAAAAGACTTGTTTTGGGGGGCACAAGGAAGAGGAAGTGCACTGGGGAGATGTGATGAGCTGTATTTCAGAAGGAGATGCAGGAGCTGTTACTGTCATTTTGTCTGCCTGGTCAAGAGGATGAAGGGGAGGCATGCTGAGGTACTGCTTGGCTTGCAGTTTCCCACATGGGAATTTGTCAGTTGTTATGATGATCACCTCCTTTCCCTTGGTCTTGCACGCATCAAGCAACAAGTTCAGCACCTTTAGGTCTCCAGCCATGACTGCGTATACCAATGCTGATGTCCCGGACTGGTCCTCCAGGCTGATGTCCGCCCCACTGGCCAAAAGCAGAGAAACCACCTCAGGGCCGGCCTGCTCCCGACAGGCGTGCATCAGTGCAGATCGACCTTCCTTGTCCTGAATGTTGGGGTCCGCTCCCTTCTCTAGAAGAAACTGGATCAGCTTGACTCGGCTGGCACTCTGGGCATCAATATGCTGGGTCCTGCAGGCCACCATCAGTGGGGTCTGGCCTTGGCTGTCACTCTCATTAATGTAAGCCCCTCCTTCCAGAAGCAGCCGTGTAAGCCGCAGGCGACGGAGAAACACTGCTTTTAGCAATGGATTACCCGAATCTATGGTTAAACTGGGATTACAGCCTTCTCCCTCCATTCTTCTTGGTCCAGATGATGGTTTTGGAGATGTAGCAAGACAGATTTCTGTGGACAATAACAAAACTCTTTAAGGTTCAATAGAAGGAGAGCAGCTGCACACAAGCAATTTTAATAGAAATAAACAGAACATAGCTGTACAGCAGACACACCTATTCTCAAGTTAAATACATTATAGAGCATTATACATTGTACTGTATTTATCACTGCAACGCTTGCAGCACTTGCTATGGTGACCCCATCAGCAGGAAATCTGTTGAAAAACAGTTGCAATGCACACATGCAAATCTCAAAATATTCCTTATTCTCCCCCCGAAGGGAGGGAGTATGTAATCGGTTCCATTTGTCTGTCTGTCTGTTTGTTAGCAGTCTAGTGTCCACAGTTTTCAAGATATCATTTTCAAATTTTGTGTGATGGTAGATACCAATAACAGCTCGAGCTGATTTAATTTTGGTGAAAATCAGTAAAAATTTGATATTACCAACAATTTTTTATGGATCGTCTTCAAACTTCACAACAATATATTAGGCCTTGGGAGACATGAGCACCTAGGTTGGCTAAGCATTTGACCTTGACCTTCATTGTTAGCATCCAAGGTCAAAGTTGACCTTGAAAAAAAATTCAAGAAACCACATGAGAATCAGAATCAGAATCAGAATCCTCTTTATTTGGCCAAGTTTGTGCAGACAAACAAGGAATCTGACTCCGGTTCACTTTGCTCTCTGTATGGAAAAAAGAAACTTTTTCAAGTATAATATATGATATGAAAGGGCACACTTTTTATTTTTTCAATACGATGCCCTACAATGTCACAATGACACCATGTTGTAATAAAAACCGGCTGAAGTTAGCATGTTTAATAAAAATAGGCTGACATCGTCATATTGTAATAAAAACATCATAAAACATCAAAGTTTTAGTTAGCACTTGCCCTTCGGGGGGAGTTGCGTCCCATGTCATGATATTACATGTATGTGATAAATTCCCTGTTATATATAGTCTTAATTTAACTTTTTTTTTTAAATTCAAGTGCTAATTTCAAATGGATTAAATACATTCCAATTTCTTTACCAATATGTGAAACAAACAGTTTGGAAAGGCAAACTGCTGACTTTTTCTGCAGCACCAGCAGAGCCAGCCTCTTTCTATCAGCTTTTGTGCTGTTTGTCCTTGCTTCTTTTTATTAGGCCAGAAGAGGTTGCAGTTAGGAACGTCTCAGACAGTAACATAACATTTTCCTCAATTAATCACAGAAACCACAACACTACAACAAAAAAACATTCATAAACTATTTTGTTGTTGTTGTTGTTATTTGTTTTTTGTACGTTGTATAGCATTGTTTTATTTGTATGTAAACTAGCAACACTGGGTGTTTGTGTGGGACCTATAGATGCCTGTTTTACTAGTCATGATAGAGCTGTGATGACACTGAAAACACACTTAACAGTAATAAATATCACAGGATAAGATTGATGTAGCTAAAGAAAAAGTATCTTCTGAAAGGACTTTTAAAATTTTTAGTCTCACTGTGTTTAACACACACACACACACACACGCGCGCGCGCGCACACACACACACGCGCGCACACACACACGCGCACACACACACGCGCGCGCGCGCACACAGTTGTTAAGCCTATTAGTCCATATATAGATGTATTTACATGTGTGGCCATCATAAGTTATATCTTATCATGTAAAACATGCTTTCTTGTTAATACTTGAATCCATTTAATCCTGTTTTTAACCAATAAGCACTCCAGCAAATAATTTTAAAGTTCCCCCATCAAGAGCTAGGTTAATAATACACATAATAACACACATATTTAAAATAAATGTTTTGTTTCTTTTTTCTTGTTAAGTCATATTGATGAGTTCCAATGACACAGTTTAACTTATGCATCATTGAATAAACAACTTAAATTTAAAACAGAGACATAAGGTCAGCTTAACCACATAGAAACACATAATTCACTTAAATAAGAGGGTGGTCAGATAGATCAGTGGACTTTTAGCTAGTTAGATTATAAAACGCCTCTTCTTACTTTTCTCTTAGTTAGCTCTCTTGACTTGATAATTAATAAATTAATAAATTAACCATGAAATAAATTATAATGTGATTTCAAGTGAGTTTAACCACACACAACCCCTTTTCAAAAAAAAGCTATGACTGTATGTCAAATGTAGGCTCAAATAGAATAATTACCCTATAACAAATGTTAAGACTGACAAAATTTGATTATTTTTTGTAAAAATATAGCTTATTATAAATTTAATACGAGCACCATTTTCAAAAAAGTTGTTTAAATTAGGTTAAATTAATGTCATGACTGGGTATTTAAATAGATATTTCAACAGCTTTTTTCAGAGAGACGGGATCAGTTTTACTACTTGTTGAAAGACAATATTTAAACCATACAGTTCAAAAAGGTATGGCAGTTTTTTAGTGCACATATACAGGCAACTAATATATCTGCAAAGGCTCCATGCCATCTAGACATCTGGCTTGCTTATTTTAAGAACCACATTCTGCATGCATAACAACACCATGACTCCATAGTAAAAGAGTCCAGGTGCTAGCAGGGCCTGCTGCAGCCCATATCTTTCACATATTTAAGCAGCTGAAATCCAATACCAAGCAAAAAAAAGATGAAACATTTTGTTTTTAAAAGTACAGTATATGGTGTCATTGGTTCCTATTGTATATGTGCCATGGTCCTGGGTCTTTGACCCAGCGTTTTAGGTTTTGGACTGTTATATTGATATTTATTTAGTATTTTAGTATATAAACTTCCCTCAGTATGTGTATATAAGCCCAGTCTGTTCTTTCATCCTTTGTCAGAGCATCCGTTTACCCTCCCCTGTGTTTCCAGCTGGTCTTAGATTCTGCTTTCCCACCTGTTCATGTTTTTTGAATTATTGGGATTCTTGTTATTTTCTACTTGGATTTTTGCACTTCATGGACTTTGAGTGTCACCCAAGTAAAGGTCAGCTTTTACGTTCACCAGTATCGCCTGTGAGTCTGCATTTGGGGTTCTCATTCACAACTCATGACAATATGTTTAGAAAAGAAGAGATGATGTAGCAATGTGGTAGAACTTCTGTTTTTGCAGGCCTTAAATGTAAAATGAACACAGATCTTTCAAAAAGCAATAAATATTTTTCAGTTTGAACATGTTGTCTTTATACTATTTTAATTGAATATAGATTTCAAAAGATGTGCAAATCATTGCCTTCTCTTTTTAATCTACAGTGTCCCAACTGTTTTAAAGTGTGTTTTTGGGTTAAAAGCACAAGGAATCCATTTATCAGTCAGAGGCAGCACTACTACAATGGTACTTAGTTAGCTAGTATTTATTTTTCCTATTGTTTTACCAGTTGTTTTCTATATCTTCTGAATCTGAACATATCACTCTAACTACAGCACTGTGGCTTTGTATGAGAACACAGACATCAGCTGTGCTGGTTTGGTTTCACAAATGTCGTGCCTTTTATGCATATAATCATCCTTACTTCTTGATTGCATTGCCTTTAATATAATGTCTGTCTTATAATAAAGTCTGGATGCTGGCAGCTATACACATCAGAAACAAAACACCACCTGCACCATGTTTGACAGACGAGTTGTAGGTGGTATGCCTTCAGTCATCCTGCTCCTTATTTGGTCAACACCTTTCCTTTGCTCTTGCTCAGGTCAATCACTCTACAAAGCACTTTGGTATGGAACTATACATGAATGTAATGATTTCTGGCCTCTGGAGATTAGCAGGCATTTGTGTTTTGATGACTTCTTCAGCCACGTTAGTGTCTTGTTATCTTGATGATAGATTTTATTAATGTCAGCAGCATAGAGGTTTTTAGAAATACTGACAAGACATTATATAGTAAGATCAATAGCTGGTTTGCAATATTATTGTAAACCAGCTAACACTGATTGTTTTTCTATTGGTCCACCACTTTCAAATTTCATTCAAACATTCAAGATTTCCCCTACCACAAATGGAAGTTTAAAATATTCATTTATCCTGTTTATATGGAATTGTAGACATTCATGATCCCCAGAGGGTGTTTCCCAATTGTTGGGCTGATTCCCTGGTCTGTCCACTCCTGCCACTTTGAATTTGAAATTTCTGGTTTAAAGTGATTGTCATCTTTGAGCAAAAACCCATTGCTGTTCCCCTCAGAGTGACTTGTGTTTGGTTTAGGAATCCTCCCTGACTTTCCAAATACTGGGATCATAAGGTTAAAACTTTTCCAATGAATAATACTAACTAATGTTAGCCTCAGCTTTACTTTATCTTTATTGTTAATTAGCAAGTTTTAAGCATGCATTAAGATACAGAACATGACAAGCACCATACTTGCCACACATCAGGATAATGGCATAGCATTTGTATTTGGTTTAGGTTATTTTCAACTGATTTTTTAAGGTGTTCAATTTGTTACAAATGCTAGAACTGCAGGATACTTAGTTAAATTAAAAGGTTTTCATATTAAAGAAATTCATGACTCTACAGCTGCTTTTTTGTGATGTTCTACTGTCAAAAAAGACTATCAAATGTAAAAACATATGGGACTACACCATCATTTAAATCATTACTACTCCTGTCAAAGTCTGACTTAAAATCATGACAGTGTTTCCTGAGGTCACTGTACAATATACTTCTATACCACTGGTGTTTTTGTTCTTTGAAGAGTTGCACACTGCTGGCCATTGAAAAGATCCATCTTTTTTATAGTCTGTGGTTAGAACCCACAATCAGAACTCCTGAGCAAGATGGTGATGGCAGAGGACCATCTCACAGGCCAGATGTGACATGTAAATATGGTTAAAGTTATAGCTTTACATACTAGTCAAGGCAGTAACATAGTTGCTTTTAGAAAGACTAGTGTTTTGCCTTTATCTCTTATTGAGGTTTGTTGGCCAACATGTTATTATCTTACCATAAATTAAAAACATAAAAATCTGCCATTTTAATGGTAGACTAACCACATAAAATCATATAAATCCAGATGTTTTTAAAACTGTTCAAATGATGGTATATGTCTTTCTCCCCTCACTCCCAACCGGTCGCGGTGTATGGCTGCCCCTCCCTGAGCCTGGTTCCGCCGGAGGTTTCTTCCTGTTAAAAGGGAGTTTTTCCTTCCCACTGTTGCCAAGTGCTTGCTCATAGGGGGTCGTTTGATTGTTGGGGTTTCTCTGTATTATTGTAGGGTCTTTACCTTACAATATAAAGCGCCTTGAGGCGACTTTTGTTGTGATTTGGTGCTATATAAATAAAATTGAATTGAATTGAATATATATATATATATATATATATACAATGGGGCAAAAAAGTATTTAGTCAGCCACCAATTGTGCAAGTTCTCCCACTTAAAAACATGAGAGAGGCCTGTAATTTTCATCATAGGTATACCTCAACTATGAGAGACAACATGAGAAAAAAAATCCAGAAAATCAGTCTGATTTTTAAAGAATTTATTTGCAAATTATGGTGGAAAATAAGTATTTGGTCACCTACAAACAAGCAAGATTTCTGGCTCTCACAGACCTGTAACTTCTTCTGTAAGAGGCTCCTCTGTCCTCCAGTCGTCACCTGTCTTGATGGCACCTGTTTGAACTCGTTATCAGTATAAAAGACACCTGTCCACAACCTCAAACAGTCACACTCCAAACTCCACTATGGCCAAGACCAAAGAGCTGTCAAAGGACACCAGAAACAAAATTGTAGACCTGCACCAGGCTGGGAAGACTGAATCTGCAATAGGTAAGCAGCTTGGTGTGAAGAAATCAACTGTGGGAGC
>VUQS01075688.1:27481-40295 GCA_015108495.1 Heterochromis multidens
ATATTTAAAAGTAGAATGGGAGGCAGAGCCTTCAGCTTTCAGGCCCCTCTTCTGTGGAACCAGCTTCCAGTTTGGATTCGGGAGACAGACACCCTCTCTACTTTTAAGATTAGGCTTAAAACTTTCCTTTTTGATAAAGCTTATAGTTAGGGCTGGATCAGGTGACCCTGAATCCTCCCTTAGTTACGCTGCAATAGGCTTAGGCTGCTGGGGGTTTCCCATGATACACTGAGTGTTTCTCTTTCTCTCACCTCTGTTCACTCACCTTGTGTTTTTACACCTCTCTGCATTTAATGAGTTATTATTAATCTCTGGCTCTCTCCCACAGCATGTCTTTCTCCCCTGACCCCAACCGGTCGCGGCGTATGGCTGCCCCTCCCTGAGCCTGGTTCCGCCGGAGGTTTCTTCCTGTTAAAAGGGAGTTTTTCCTTCCCACTGTTGCCAAGTGCTTGCTCATAGGGGGTCGTTTGATTGTTGGGGTTTTTTGTATTATTGTAGGGTCTTTACCTTATGATATAAAGTGCCTTGAGGCGACTTATGTTGTGATTTGGCGCTATATAAATAAAATTGAATTGAATTGAATTGATTTCAAAAAATTAAAGCCAGAGTGTGCCTTTAAGACATTCATTCATAATTAATTACAAATTTACTTTTGTACACTTTTAAAAAATCAGTTAGTTAGTTACAGTTACAATACTTTTTAGTTAAACTGCAAAGGTAAATATTTGCTTTCTGGCAAACATCTATCACAATCCATTTTCTTTACACTCTGTCAAAGACAGGCTTTCTTAAACCTTTTCCCAAGTAGCCCTTATGGATTAAATACGGTGTAGGCTACAGCTGTATGCTACACTTCAGCATGCACTTTCTCCGAAATTTAACTTCAAATTATAGCGATGCAGACCTCAATAACAGTGATAGGTCTGTTTTTTTAGTACTATTTGGTGTAAAAAACTGCATATCGATTAGGAAAAACAAATATAGCTGGTTGTTTGCTTATTATACTGTGGAATAGCTAGTATTCTGCCAGTGCAGACATACTGTAAGCGTTTTTCTGGTTCTCATAGTTCTGTCAATCCATGTATTGACTTAGAGTTTTTTCCTTTCTCCTTCCTGCATTTCAGTAAAAATAGCTGCTCAAGATTCATTAACACAAACACCTCATGATGGCAGAGCAATGCAGACAAACCAGCGCACAAGTGTAAATGCAAGCAACTGAATACAGTACTATAAATAATGTTTAACGTGGAAGAAAATTTTCCTTCGTAATCCTAAAATTGATTAAAGCATATGCTTACAACTTTTTGTAGTCTTAGATACCTTTGGAAACGTGTATTCTAAAACTTTTCTACACAAATATTTAAGACATATATGATGTGATGTGTCACAATCATATATGAGGTTCTAATGGCCCAAAGATAAGATTTGGTGGCATAAATGGTCCCTATCATAAATACTCTTTTAATATTAGAGCACAAGTATTTTGGGGACACCTTGACTATGGCTGGCAGAGCCCTGGGGATCCACGGTCCTTACTTTATTAGGCAGTTTTAAAGAGAAAAAAAATGACAAACTAGAAATGTAGCAAGGAGTGAGTGTTTTTGCACAAAGATCAGCAGAGTGAATGGAAAATAAACAATCTTGTGTTAGCTGCATGTAGGCTAACTTTTGCTATGCCAGCTAAATGGTATAGACAGAAGTCAAGTGTTGACTAATGCTAGCAGATATTAAACAGCATAGATGTAATGGTGCATGTATTTGACTCTAAAGACTCTTTGTGGCTTTTGGTTTGCTATGAGACTTCATTGTGATACTTCCTGTGAAAAGAAATTCTAGAGTGCATATTCCACCCTGAACATGTTACCAGTGAATCAGTTGTAATTGGGTACAGCAGGTGCTACATGATTTTGTATTAATACTGTAAAATGAGTTAACATACTACACTTATTGGCCTTCTGGCACGGCCTGAGACTACAGCTTCATTGTTCACAAGGTACACATCATTGACCAGCCAACATGGTTTTGTTCAGTGACAATGCCAATTAAGTTTAGGACAAAAAGACAAAAGGAGAGAAAGCCTGCGTTATTTTGTGCAGCTTTTTTTTTTTTTCCTTCTTGGCAATATTATTTATTCAGAATCTGTAATTTTGCCTACTCCAAAGGGAAGACTGACATTAATTTAAATTTGATGTCTTCAGTTTTAATTAACTCCGTTAAGTCAGATGGTGTAACTTACCATTGTTACCACCAATAATCATCAATAGTATTGTTTTAATGTCATCATTCGAATAATGATCACATAATTTTTAAGTTGATTTTAAAGCTGTCTTCAATTGAAACATGTTATATTATATCCCTCTTTGGAAGTGCCAGCAATCCCAGCTTGAACAGTCTATACTTTACATGTCTCTCTTACACCATCTGTACACATACTGATTTTAAAAATATGTTTTTTTTTCATAACAATAACTATATAGGCTTTCATCTTCTCTTATCCTCTTCCTCTTGCCCGTCCTTCAGCTGTCTGCCTGTTTGTCATGTGTCTGCAGAGTGTCCTGTCACTATCATCAGCTTCCTCTCAGCACAGAGAATCCAATGACTTTCCCCTCATCCATAATTGAGAGACCATGCTAGGTGCCTGGAGAGCTGAAATGAATTAGCTGGAGGTATTAATAGCCATCTAAAAATACAGCTGCAGGTCTATTTCCAGGGGCCCTCGGAAGCAAGGCGTTCCTGCTATTAGGAGCATTTGAAATTGCTGGAAAATGCAACCCTTGTTGGAGAAATCAGATGAAGTGTCAAATAGGAGCAATTATGTGAGAGTTTGAATGCCACGTGCCATGCATAACATGAGCTCATTTATGAAAAAACATTAATTAGAGATAAATACTAATTTTCAATCTGTAGAACAAAAGAAAAATTATAGTAATGTTGAATCTTTTGACAAATGCTCCCAGTGCAGTATCATCACCACTCCTAAATGTGTTCCTTTCAGATTTATTCAGTGGGAATTCTGCTAAATTAAATCACCTCACCTTTCTCCACCCATAATTCCACAATCTACTGCACCATCAAATACCACCCACCCTGTCTAATAGAAACAAAGGAAGATCATCAGGATAATGTGGGTGACTTGCAGTCTAACGAGGCAGACACATTTCAGCTCTAATGATCTAAATGAACTCGTCACTGTCTCTCCCCTCGGTGTCTGAATGCCTTCGATGACCTGCTGTAATTACACCTTTCATTAGCCATTAGCAGGGATAGCCTCCTAGCCCTCGTGGATTGATCGGGTGTTCACAGGGTTGCCGTTAAACCTCACTGCAGATGAGGACAGGACCATATCCAGTCACTTGATAAGGGCAGGTACTTCAGGGAAGGGGAACAATGGGAAAGATAATGGCACTGATCTGCACTTAAATACTATTTCAGCCAACACTTCATGCTAAGATTTTATCTATAATATGAATCTATGGACTTATCGGCATTAAAGCAGGCACCTAAGCAATGAAGCAAGAGTAGCAAATCCATCCCCACAGGTCAGTTTATGGGAGATAAGTTATGGTTTCGCTCGCTAAAAATGTAGTAAAAAGAATCACACATTTCTGGACCACCCTTTGAGATTTTTGATACAGTATGTTTTAGTAGTCTATAACAATCATCTGTTCTTTAAACAAGAGTGACATGGTACTTAGCTTAACTGCAATCACAAACTGAAAACAGAACATTAGAAAAGATAAGCTGGGGTATGTTGACGAATACTGCTTGGGCCACTGCTTGTTTGGTCAGACTTTAACTAAAAGCAGGAGTGCAGTGTTGTCAAAATTCTGAACCAGTTAGTGGGCTAGGATCAGCTAACTCTGTCATCCTACCCATCTAACATTGTCTTGTTGACCAGATGGTGACTGCCTGGTCTGTCATCTACACAAGCGAATAAACATGAGCGATACACAGATAACATTAGCCAGCTAAAGTTTTGGCAGGTGCTGTTGATTCAGTTTTGGTCTTTTGATGAAAATGTGTTTGATTTGGTTTTAGTAAAATTTTAGTCAGTTTATTTTGTTTTTAAACTTGAAAAGATGGGCTTAATCATTGGATGACTTAATATAGGAATAGTCTGCAAAGCTCTGCATAGCACTTTAGGACTGCCAGCACACTACCATGCTTAGTGCTTAGTTCTTAATCACTTTTTGTAATATAACATTACTGAGAGACACATATTATATAACTATAATAAAAAGATGCTAGGTCACTTAGACTTTGCATCAAAACCTTAATTCGTTCAATTGTCTTCATCCATTTTTAATATAACTGCTTTTTAAAATACCCTTTTTGATATGTGTTAGTTTCTGTGTCATTTTTATCATGAGAAATAGATCTCCAGAAACATTCTTACCCCTAGTTTTTGGCCAATGAAATTTACAATTAACACCCCCACCCCACCCATGGCTTTTACATATTTAAGCTAAGCCTTTCCACAAAATATTCTAAGAAACTTAAAAAAAAAATAAAAAAAATAAAAAAATATATATATATATATATATATACAAAAGTAGACAATATACAAAGATGTACAATAATCATAGTATAAAAAAAAATCTTGATAAATCACAGAATAGAAAAAATAATAGAAACTAAAAGGTTTATTTTAAATGACATTGAATCCTCTAATGACATTAAACCCTCTAAAACTACATGAATGCATGTAACTAAATGCATGCAATTATACGTAACTGATATTGCTGATATTGTAAAATGAATAACTGCTTTCAGTTCCACTTCTGGACTGGACAAACTCCAGCTAGAACATCATGTTGCCTGTTGCTACAAATTATAGTCTTTAAAATAGCTACTAAAAGAGGACCATGATTTCTGCCCAGCTGAGAAGCGAAGCATTGTATTATTACTCCGTAAACCACTGTAACCTGTCAAATACAGTTTTCATTGGGAATTCTGACCTCAGTTTGGAGAGTTGTGCCAAAAAGAAAAAAAACATTTTGGGATCCAGTAAACTGATATTGAGTGGTCAGAACTCCCACAACTATCATGAGCAATATTTCAAGAGACTTTCCATTCCAATCCAGTTTGAGAGATTTTACAATTTATTCATTTTTTTTTTTTTACACAGATTCCAATTAATTCCCTGGCTGCTGCAAAGCTTTCTACAGCGAAGCTAGTGTGACACTAAAAGGCACTGTGAGATGTAAGCCAAGAAAAACAAAAAATATCTGTAACACTAGGAGCTGTCATATCTTATCACCCTGGAAGTTGTAACATCCACAGTGTGTCATGAGTCATGAGTGTCTTCTGAGTGTTGTAATGCAATATGAGACAGATGTAGGTGTTGTCAGTACTGCTCATGAGCATTAGAGAAGGGGAGGCCATCAAAATACTAACAGCTACTATAAAGGGGAAATCAAATGCTAGTGGTCTAATGTGGCATTGATGTTTAGCAGTCATTTAGTTTTAGGTCTTCTGAGTGAGTTTAGCTTGACATGTGCAGTACAAAAACTGGATAATGTGAAAGCTTAGTAACACTAATCCCTCCTTCCTTTGTTACTAAGATGCTGCAAGATGCTGCTTATTAATTAACTTTTGAACAAGTAATTTTTTAATCAAATGTTTATCAAAGTTTCAAAACCTGTTGTCAAACACTGTGTGATATTTGTTACAGAGTATTTGTTTGTTTTTGTGTGCTTATTTTTTGTCATTATGATTTTTAATTTATACTCTTTCATTACACAAAGTTGATTTAGAAAATTGTGGCGGGGTGTGGCTTGTGGCTCGGCTGCAGGGGAGGGGTGGAACAGTGGGTTCAGGGGGCAGTGCTAGGGGAGGCTGGTTGTCACAGCCGGCGGTCATCATCTAATCATGGCTCCCCTATTTCAGTAGGTCGCCAGGGTCTGGAGAGAGAGAGAGGAGGAGCAGAAGCAGCCGGAGAGGAGTGCTGAGCCAAGCAGCAGAGAGCTGAAAAGCTAACCGGCATAAGCACAGAAAAAAAACACTGTAAATCTCACAGTACTGCCAAGCATCAGGTCCTTTTTGTTGCAAAAATATACATTGTGCATTTAAGACAGATTACAAGAAAAGCAAAAAGAAATGGCAATATGGGGAGTCTCTGACATAGTGGTCTAAAATACAAACTTTAAAGGTACAGTCAGTCGTTTTATGAGTTTATTTAATAGAAAAACAAAACATTGAACTCATAATTACACACTGATTAGTGTATAATTACATTTTCCAACAAACTAATGCATTCTCACAAACTTTCGAATTAATGTATTAAAAATACATAAGAGTGCACAGCTTCTGTCATCTTGAATACAGTAGCTGAGATGGACATCACCGTTCCACCTAATTGCATGTTATGTAAGTGGCTACATATGTAGTATGTCTGCTAAAGGCAGAGAAGAAGAGAACTCATAGGCTTCCTGTGGCGTAGAGGCAAATTTTACTGACAACGAGCCTGCTAAACAACAACCACAGCTGGTTATAAGCTAACTTTATGCCAGCTAATGTTAGGCTCGAGTGTCCTAAAAATCACACTTTCCCTCTGATAAACAGTTTGATTACATTCTCAAATCGCATGAGAGTTTATTCTCATAATGTTTTTCATAGACTTTATTCTCAAGTGTCCAAGTCCAACAATGTTAGATCCACTTCTAAGAAAGCTTCACTAACACCGGCTAACAGCAGCTAACAGCAGCTAACAGCACTTACTGACAGAAAAATTCGGGATATCCTCAACAACTCACCTCCGTATCGCTGTCATCACACAGAAGTGAGCATCACTCATTGACTTGTATTGAACTCCTTTCACAAATGTCTAATGACTTCTCTAGAGTAAATAGGCATGGACACCTGGCATATTAATAGCGGCCTACACTCACTACAGATGAACGGCAGTCAGAGTTGTTTGTCCTACAGTGGCCACTGCAGCTAGGATTATACAATTGAATTGGGAGGGGTAAGAAAGCAGAACTCAGTTGATCGCAATCTGCAATTACTGACATCTAGTGGTGGTTTACACACTGTAACTTTAAATGTTATGGGGTTGACTATGAATCGTGTCAGGTGATGTTTACCTTGTGGGGTATACCCCTTCTAGGCAGGGTTAGAGATGGTGTTGGCAATTACAGTCTCTTATGTCTGAAGCCTGGTAGATGTGCCAGGACTATTTTTTTTGTTTGTGAAGGTAAGGAAGATTTGGGTGGCATGAGTTGTTTTTCATTCCAAGTCTGAAAGGTTTTCTTGACTGAGGCACTGCATACTGAAGAGCTAGGCTGGAGATAAACCCCTTTTTATTTAACTTTCCTATAATAAATTACTGATGTGTTAGTTTTATTTTTCAAAAACATCCAGCTTTCACTGCTTGTCAGTTTGAACCACAGTGCAGAGCCAGTAAACTTTATGTTTTGCTTTTAAGCAGGCCCCCCACTCTCCATACTATTGAGCTAGGTAACTTAAACTGGTATGTTCATCTAGAAAGGTTATTCCCTTGAAGGTATTTTGCTACTAAAAGAGTGTGTTTCTCTCAGAAGTAATTCTGCTCTCTGAAATTGACTTTTGCCATGTACCCCTTTTTCAAATTTAATGCCCAACTGCTGCTTTGCTTGGTGCCCCTAGACTGACCGTTTTAAAGGTTTTATTTGAATGTAGACTGTTGCTTTTGTTGTTTCTATTGTTTTGAAGTTGCACTCTTACACTGTCTCTAAAGTTTAAAGTAAACTTTGGTGGACTTGAAGCAAAGGAACCTTTTTTTCATTGTAGTATCTGTTTTTGTCTCTTCACCTTAGGAAGTAAGAAGACCTGAGTGCTTGTAAGCATGCATGTACCTCCTTGCAGGGTAGTGTTCACAGTAATAATTTTGTAAATTGCCCTTTAGGGTTTCATTGCAGGTTGTAGTGCCCGTTACAATCACAGCGCACATAGAATGGTTCCTGTTGGGGCAACCAGCTTATTTATGTGCTACCAGATAGTATATTACACTTCTTTTGCGTGTTTTGTCTCTCCTTTCTCTGTTTCCCTGTCTCTCTCTCTTTTAAGTATTATCACTGTCACAACTATTTTTAGTAATTAACCAGACAAGCCTAAGAAAAAACTAACCTACCTTCTCGTGCATTATAATTATATGACTACGATATGCATAGTCGTCTTTCAGTCACCCATCTACAGCACTACCAAAATGTAAACACTCAAAGAAAATCAAAAATAGCTGTAGGGGGATCAGCTTCTCTCTCTGCACTGAGCAATTCTTTATGCTGCCAAAATTCATCTGCCATGCTTTCCTTCTCCCTTAACTAAATCCGTCAGCTCCCTTACAATGTACTGACAGGCTCCCTCATTCAGCATCATTCGATTATCAATTCTCATTTTGCGAGGCGCGGCTAAGCTCGTTTCAGATTTAGATCCCAGACTTCAAGCAGCCATAGATCACCTGTCACTTGTCAGAGCTCCCTGGCAGAAAAGGACAGAAAACCGTCAGTGGTTTTGGGCAGTCAGCCAACGATGGCGGAGAAATGACTTCATTTTATGTGTTGGAAGTGGGACTTAGAGAAGACAGAAATGAAATAACTTGTGCATGTTCACACTGTGTTTGCTTTTTAATGTTAGCAGGTGGGTGTCAGGTACACCCCTGGCAAAAACAAATCTTACATTTCTTGTGTAAAAGGTCTGCCCACCAGAATGCCTTAAAATTCCATCAGATGATGTATGTGTGCTTTAACTATTTCTACATTTGCTTTTGACAGCAACAGATTTCCAGTCATACAACTGGTGAAAGCTGGATACTTTACTGAATGCTGAATCTGCGGTTTCTTGGCTGGCAGATCAGATTTGAGAACATATGAATGCAACAAATGCCAGAATTTCATTGTCACATAGGATATCTTACTTATAGGATTACCATAGTCATACAACTGAGTATTATGATCGTTATGAAAAACTTAAGGATAAGAGAAACATTGAAAGGCCCACTTCTGCTTCCCCTTGACTGCATTAAAAGCACAGAAAGCCTTTGCCCTCTTGCCAGTAACGATGCAATGGAGGAAATGTGAATTCATTTCTGTGGCAGCCTGTGAGTGGATTGAAGAGCTTCTCTCATGCTGTCACTCATCTAACCTGATGGGCACATCACTCTCCCCTGGCCTCTCTTCCTCCCTCTCTCTCCCACCTGACAGGCAGCTCTTCTGTTCTATTATCCCCAGCTGTAATTTCATGTCAGTTGACAGGGAAAAAAAAGGCCGATTAACAAATTTAACACTAGATCTTGACACCTAAGCTGTAGCTGTCAACTGTGGTAAACCTGCAGACAGAAGGAGTGGTGAGGAAATGTTACAGCATTGATTTTCACTGGGCTTAATTGAGACATTTATACAAATCCAAGCCAGCTTGCTCTTCACTGAATAAATACTGCTCATTTTCTGTCCTACGAACAAATGCGTTAGCGGCAAACATAAATTTACAGCAAGAGTCCCGCTGAGGGATGGAGAGACTATTATAGAAGCTCTAAATGCTGTATCTGCTCGGTTTTGTGTATGATGCAGCCTCTAATGCAAAAAAACAAAACAAAAAAACCCCCCTTTTTATTTATTAATCTCTTTATGCTACTGTGTTTTCATTTATTGACACTGAGGGCAGAGAGCAGGATATTGATTGTTTGCTTTCTTTCTGGGGTTTGTTTGAGGAGGGGATCCATCAGCCCTACACAGCCCACCCACATGAAGGCCTCCTTTGGGCAAGCAGCTGTTCTCTAGGGTGGGCCCTTCTAGGTGCACAAAAGCCCTCTCCATGACTCTCACTGGACCTTTTTACAGACTGAGAGCTCTGCACAAAAAAAGCAATCCTTAATCCCGAAGCACAATCTCAACCCCTATACAGCTAAAAGCAACATCTACTGTGAAACGACCTTCAAAAAGGAATTAGAAAAATTGCCATTTCCTTGAAAGGCATTGTGTTATGATTTGCCTGGTGTGTTTGTCAGGTTAGAAGGAATGGGCAAGAGGGGGTGGCAGAGGGCAAAGCCAGAGGAAAAACATGTCAACACCTAATCCATTTCTTCCATTGATATACGTATGTACGGCAGGCTTAACAGAGATTTAAATAATTCAAAGTGCTTGGACTGCCAAAGCTCCATAATCAGCTTGCAAGCTCAAGGAAGCAGCAGGATAGAGTGTACAGTACCATACAGGGAGACTGATTGCTCAGCCCACATGCATAATTAAACAGGAATGGGGGTTCGGCTTTAGAGGGAGAGCCCCATTTAATGGCAGATCTGAGGTCAGATAGCAGCATTTCTATATGGACAAGTCTGTTTACATGACTGTCTGCATAATGATCTGAGAAGTGTGAATGTGGAAGCAATGTGTTGAATGTATTGTCAATGGTGTGGTACGTTGTCAGCAAATAAGCAGTCCCAAAAAATGCAGAGTATCTGAGCCAGGATTTATGGCTCCATATGGTTTGCATTAGTGGAAACTCAGTAGATTATCACAGATGGAGTTGTTTAAAGCCTTATTAGTCAATAGGAAATGGCTTACTGTATTGGCCCCTACTGCTCTAATTCTACAGTTTAAATCTTTCAATTCCTAGAGCACACAGTAGACTGTACACAGCCCAGACCAAACCTTCACTTTTATCAGATCCATTGTGCCAAGTTAAGTTTAATCAAGAGGGTGTCAAATCTTTTCATTATTACAAATTTACCGCTCAGTTGCATTTGTCAAGAAACAAACAAAAATTTAACAAGTGGGCTTGTTAGAAATCAAAGGTTGGTTACTGGAAGTATTACCTTGAAATCACATGCCCATGTATTTTCTGATAGTTTGCATTTCACTTTAGAAACTAGGCATCTTTTATTTTCCTTGCACAAAATTAAAAGTAATAGCTAAAAATTTTGTCTACCTTCACTTAAAACACAGACAGTGTTCCTGACCCATTTAATTTGCTAGCTTTGCCTAGTCAGAGTGGAGCAGGGGTACAACATAGAATATAAATAAATGGGGAGCGTTTTCTACAGACACTAACACTGATCAACATAGAGCTGTGTGGTATACTAGCTTTTTAGGTATATCAATATATTTCCAAATTAGCTATAGCATGAGTTTATATTGTTATACATGACCAGTTACTCTAATAAAGGCATTTCAATGTTTATATTTTTCCTTTTTCACTTTCCACCTAACCCACCCCTGTTCTCCCTACATAGATACATACATAACAAGTTTTCCTGAAATCTGAAAAATTTTCAGACCCTTTTAAGATAAGATAAGATAAGATAAGAAAGCTTTTATTAGTCCCACAGTTGGGGGGATAATACCTTTATTGACTTTTTAAAGCCTGTAACTACAAATTGAACAAAGACAGTCAGCCGGTAGTGTGGGGTCTTGTTTTTCCACCACAGGCACACCTCTCTCTGCTTTAGAGTCAGTCCTACAGATGTTCAAACTAAATTTCATATAGAACGAAGGCAACCTGAGTAAACACGTCGTCATGTTAAACCATTTTCTTAAGTATAAAGCTGGCTTAAAGATTAGAGGGTACAGATATTACAATTGCTACTGTTATCTCATTTACTAACTCCATGAAGTGAACTTATATTTCCTAACTTTCAGAATAGAAGACTTAACTACTACTAACTTTGATTAGCCAAGCAGGAGCGTTTTCAGTGACACACTGAAAAATGTGCTCCTCAAAGCTGTTTCATCCCAGTTCTTACCTTTTTCATCCAGGTGAAATTGCTGGCACATGTTGACACTGTAAAATGCTAATTTCTCTAACATTTTAGTTTATGTTCTGATACCTGCAGAATCAATAGCATTTCCATCAGCCTCTGCTGAACATTGTGTTTTGAGTGAATTAGCAATTCACCCAAAACACTATCATGCAAAACTGTGACGTTACATGCATGCTGTACCTGCTATAGGTTAGCATGTTAGCATTGTCATAGAAGTACAGGTGGATAAGATGACATGAGCATTTAGTTGACAGTACTGTTCTGCATGACAAGTAAAATACTTCAAAATCAACAAAGCAAAAACAGAATTACTAAATGTAGGAAAAACAGCACAGAAAATATTAGATGACATCAAAAGGCTTAGTATAACATTATAGAGTGTAGTGGCTCAGTAAAGTTTCTTAATGTGTTTTAAGAGCTGTGACAGTGCAGGGTTAAAATAAATTGTTAACATGAAAGAAGGGTCCTGTTCCAGAATGTAGGATTAACAAACTCCAAGTTCAACCATAAACTCTGATTTGATTAACTCTGAGATAGGTAACTCTGAGTTTCCAGTTGTAGAAAGGCTAATAGTACAGTCAATATGTGTGCTTGTGTCAATACAGCATGGCTGGTGAATTATATCTTTGCCAGAAAGGACACATGATGGGAAGTAAAAGTGAAAATAAAGTTAATGAAGTGAATTCATATTATTATTATTATTATTATTATTGTTATTATTATTGTTGTTGTTGTTGATCCATTTGTTCATATTAAATAAATGAAGAAATAACCTCAACGATCATAACAGGCGTATATTTATGGCAGATGTTTTCTGTGAGTTACTGATAGTAGATTATAATGCGTGCTGTGAATGAGTGATAGTACATCAGGAAAAATGTTTACTCTGTAGATGATTGCTTTAAATGATGGATAATAGATCACAATGTCTGCTGTGAAAGAGTGATAGTAGATCACAGTCGATGCTATGTCTGACTGATTGTCTCTATTTATAGGGTAGACGCTTGTTGTGAATGATAGATCACCAAAGGCATTTATTTTGTATATACATGGAAAATGCTTGTTGTGAAGGACTGACAG